>JANSTR010152530.1:0-10735 GCA_025434805.1 Antipathozoanthus remengesaui | reverse complement strand
TTTTTCACGTGTTCCCGTGTTCCCATTGCAAAATTGCCCCTGTTCCCTTGTTCCCGGAAAACCCCTGGGAGACCCTCTTTAGTATTGTATAATAATATAATAGCAGGATAGAAAGTTGAAAGTCATGAATGTCAGACAGCAAGCTATAGTAGTGAAAAATAAAATGCTTTATCAAATTCTGTTTAAATAAACCAGCACTCAAGAATTTTAAAGCTGTTGTCGATTGAGTTCCAGACTTTGGATCCAAGAAATTTTATGTTAAAGATTCCATAATTGGTTCGAATAGTTGGGAGTGAAAAGGTAGACCTAGATGCTAGGCATGTTTGTATGAAGCTCAACAACATCACCAAGCTTTAGTAAGCTAAGTTGCTTAAGTTGGCGACGTATGAGCTATATGACGAAGTCAGAGAATGTAACGATTCATAGAGCTCTCTATTGAAGTATTATCAGTGATTGAAGGTTACTGCTGTATGTGTTTCCCCAGACTATAATGCCATATGTAAGAAAAGAGTAAATGATAGAATAGTAAACTTGTACTAGTATTGCTAGGTTAACAAAGTGGCGGAGTTTAAATAAAATGACAAAAGCGTGATAGCGTTGCGATTGGGGACCTGGGGACCAGGTTATCTCTATTCAGACTGGGGAGGGGCGTCAAAGTTCCCCTCCCTCCCCCCTCCGTTTCTTCTAAATTATAGATGATATGGTTATGAAACTTACACTGTTAATTAAGCATCACTAGGTAACTCATACACAAATTTGATCAGTCAGCTTTTACGTCACATGACATCACAACGTTGCCATCTTGGATTTCTATTTCCGCCATCTTGAATCTTTTAATATTGTCAAATTGTCTCAAAACGTTATGTTTATGTTATGCTAAATAACTTCATTAATTAACTTTAGTATAAGTGAGTTCTTCAATATTTAAATGAAATACACAGCAAAAATGCAAAAGAAATTGTATTTGGTCAATAATGGACGATACATTTCAGCTACCATGGCAACGCCGGAATTAGCAATTAACTGCACTAAAACGTTCCCAGATAAATTTGAGGAAAAATCCCCAAACAAGAGTACGGTAGACGCAATTGTTTAGGAGTAATAAACGATCAAGACGAGGGGGGCGTCACTGAACGCCCCTCCCACCAGTCTTAATAGGGCTTCCCCTAAAACTATCTTTTTCCGCTTACTTTCTCTAATAATTGCACGTGGACGATGTCAATGAAAGTGTACACGGCATGGTTTTTGCCCTAACTGGAAGTTTGTTTATGGTATGAAGGTGTTTGAAGACAAGATTAGCATAAACTCTGTCTAATCTGCATGGCGTATATATAGAGAATAATACATAGGCGTGCGGTGACATGGAATTTATTTTTGAGTGTTCAAATTGGTGTTTTACAAGTGAGCGCAGCGAATGAGTGAGATGTTCAATTTGAACATATTAAAAAAAAGAAATCCAAATCACCTCGAATGACGCCCGAGAATGCAAAATAAAGACACAAAGAGAAAAGGAAGATTTAGTTGTGTGATTTCCAACAATTTTGAACGATTTCAACGAAGCGATATTTATTCCCATACAAAGTATTATAAAATTGACTCAGTCACTACTAAATATTATGTATTATTCTGTTTGTTATATAATCATATACAAATATTGCAATTACATAATATAAACATACATATTCCTGACTATTTCACTGATTGGCTGAAAAGTGATATTTACACACATAAAATTATCGTACTTTTACGTGTGTCCAGATACGACATTTCTCAGTGACAATAACCCTATATATAAGACACTCTCTTTATATAATATAGATATATATTATTCGCTACATCTATAGTCAGTAAAAAATATTTTCTTATCGTTTCATTTGGATATCAATATCAGAAAGGTATCATAAATTGCTGATTATTTCTTGAATAAACCCCTAAACAACCCCGAATTTCCCATTCATTTTCTCCTAGAAATCCTTACTAATTCTTAGTTGAAAAATTCCTAATTTTCCCTATAAAAAAATGATTTTTTTGAAACGTTCTTTGATGTACTTGGTGATTACCATAGACTGCAGAGTGTAGAATGTTTCTTTCAGTTTGTAAAGAAAGCAATCGGAACTGTTTATGGTTTACAGTGGCCATTGTTGTGCTGTAGTCTTTTAAAGTGATTACTTTGAAAACAATTTCCACATTTACATTGTTCACCTCGGAGTACTTGAGCTAGATGTAATTTCCGTAAGAGTAGAATGGTTCTAATGTTTCCAATTGCCGGATAATCGGATCTGTCAGAGATGTCTTATTGAAAGGAGAAAAGTGGATCAGTCAGTTTGTTTGTTTCTTGTAGAATGGTTGTTACAGTCTTGCCGAAATACTCCGTTTAATACCTTTTGCTTCAACGAAGGGCTGAGCTCTAGAAACATCAGCTAATACTTTTCACCCTCACGGCAAAATAAAAAAAACCGACATAGAAACCTAAGTTTCTGGGAACTAGCCTACCAGAATGTGTTACCGAACGTGTTTGCATGTCCAAGTTGCTTTCATTTTTTGGTCCAAAATATCAAATATAAGGGAGCGGTCAATGTTTATGGCCGTGGTTGGGGCTGAAGAGAAAATGGTTGGGTAAAGGAAAATTTGAGGTACTTTAGGTTGGGAAAAAGGAAAATTTTATTTAGAAAATGGTTGGGTAAAGGAAATTTTTGAGGTACCTTAGGTTAGGAAAAGGACAATTTTATTTAGAAATGGTTGGGTAAAGGAAAATTTGAGGTACTTTAGGTTGGGAAAAGGACAATTTTACTTGCAAATGGTTGGGTAAACGGAAAAATTTCAAATACAAGTGAGAATACACGTGGTGTTTTACTCTCACTGAGACTTCAATTATCTTGGCAACTCTGATTTTTCCTGTTGTTTTTTAATTTTAAATTTCTGTAGGAGAACGGGAGAAGTGGGTAACCTTGAGTTGTAGTACATGTTTGAACACTGTATTGTAGAACTTTGGCTTACAAAACTGCTGTTAGTTTTCGCTGATGAATTTGTTTGGGATGAGCTAGTAATCAGTTCATCTGTTCATAAAAAGGTTAGCTGGAATTGTTTGTATTTTAGTTAAAACATTTTGGGTTGGGTAAGAAAAAAATGTGCCTTGAACATGGTTTGGTAGAAATATTATCAGTAATAAATGGTTGGGTAAAGTATTTTTAAGATGAAAAATAATTTCTCTTCAGCCCCAGCCCCGGCCATAAATAATGACTGCTCCTTAAAGTTGCTTTAAATTAAAATGTTTGCAAACCCTTTAAATCCGTCCAAAGTTAACTGACAACTAACTTATATCTCATTTGACCCACTGAGCCGTTTACACTAGAATGCTTTGAGAGCGGACTGAAGAATTGGGTTTTTATCACGAATCTCATTTTATAGTTATACTATAGAATATTTTCTTAATTGAAAATATTTTAAAAGCCTTAAAAATAGCTATAAAAACGAGCCCGGTCCATTTCCAGTTCCAGAAAGGAACCTTGTTCTCCGAATGAATCGGGGGTGGAAGGGAAATATTAAATATCGTACTTGAAAATCTTAGGAATATTGAATATTTACCTGAAAAATGTACGGAAAACGGAATATTTCAATAAAAACACACGCAAAAGCGAGAATGGGGAATACTCAAAAATAATAAGGAATATCCTCCGAAATATTATCAAGGAATGGGAATATTCACCCTTGGAGAACAGCGGAATACGGAATATCTTAAGTTGAAATATTCCCCCTCTACCCCCGAGGAAGGAAAATATATCTCGCTGACACCAGAAACTATTCAGAAAAAAACGGTTTACGAACGGCTTTAAAATGAAGAGAACAGATTTAACAAGCTAGCTGTGCAAGCAATTCCGTTTGGGCAAAATCTAATAGTTCTGAGCAGAAGCTCATAAGACTTATTCTGAGTTACTTCGACTATAGCTAATTGAGATGTGAAATTGAGTAACGCTTTATATAACTCTCACTGATATTTTGAAAGTTTGTCGTCTTTCAGATTTGCTTGTACGAAAACTGGAACATTGGTATTCAAATTTTAAAAGGATAGGGAAACTATTAATTACTCTTTACGTTTGACTATGTATTCAATTTATTTTAGTATTTCTTGTACAAACTTGATTCAAATTAATCGATTCTTCAAATCGGGATATTCCAAGCTTCGTCATAACAAACAATCGATTATTTATTCAAGAAAAAAAAATCGTTACTATGTCGATAAATCATTAATAGTTTAATTCAAACAACTCCTCATCTAAAACTCTTCTACTAGAAAATAAAATAACGCATACACCGATAATGAACAGTTACGAATTCTTTGCTCATGCATATACGCTAAATTAAAAATAAAAACGAAACCGAATCGAGACTTCTTTTTCCAAATCCTGTTCGGAAAATATTTCTCGTCTTTAGTTTTGAGACAAACTGTAAGTGCAAATTGTGACACAGGATGTTGGATTTCATAGAATGGCCGAATGTAATTATGCTTCAGCCTTTTGAAATAATTCACAAGATGGCAATTTAAAACAAAACGTTTAGCAAATGGGCGTCACAAATATTAATGTGTTAGAAAAATTATTGTCTTCATATTCCCAAACAGATGAACTGGATAATTCATCAATCAAAAGCGAATAACAAAAAGTGCCTGCTTTTGTTTATGGTGCTTAAAAATGAGAAATGAGGTTGTCTCGCTAATACAGCGGAACCGCTACAAACATCAGGTTTTATTTTAAGGCCTTCGTTTATTTTTTTAATGGTTTTTAGACATTTACTTTACTCGTTAAATACCGCTGGCTTGTTTTAAATTCAAACCTAATCCGTGCTTTAGCCAGTGTGCTTTGAAAAAAAGCAGGAAATAGATAAAAATTGACTATGGATTTCGTAAACAAAATTAAATTCATTCACATGATCTCAATAGCCACAATTAACCATCTGTTCAATCATTCGGGCAGCGAGATAAGATGGGAATCGTGCCTAGAAAATATGTGTTCTTTTATCAATCCTTGGCAAAAATTACAACAATCAGCTTTCGCAGTTCAGTCGATTTTTGATATATAAACCTACAACATCTGGAGCGACAGAACTGATCACAGTTTTCTAAGGCTATTCACTCAGTTTAATTTTTAAACTGTTAAAGTGTTTCAACTCAGCATTTGAATTTCAGATAACTGAAACAGCTTTTGCCCAAATATAGCCCATTTGGCATTGTTTTGGTTTTGCCCTTCCCCTTGTTTTTATGGTTGTAACCTCCCCCCCCCCCAGCTTGAAATGAACCTGATTCCGAATAAAACACTTTTTTATTGAATATCCAACATTTCAAGGTTTTTGATTCCCAACTTCATTCGTCAAGTGGAAGTTGATATGGTGATTGCAAGACATAAAAATTTCATGTTATCCAGCTGATGCCTCATGACTTGCTGAAACTTGTCTTGTCATGCCAAACGCTCGAAAACCGCATGGACTATCTTTTCTAGTTAATCTAGCTGTTTGTATGTAAACATTGTAGCGCCACACAACGGTTGCTGTGAAAAGCAGACTGTCGGTTTATTTAATTTTACTGTTGGTTTATTCTTCTTTAGGACAGTAAAAAATTAAGGATTTAATTCAAAGCAACGGATGACAGAGACAATTAAAAAAACTCACACAATGTTACTTGAGTGCAATTGTATGGGCGCGGAAACTGGGCGAATAAAACTATACATTGTTGCTATAAATCCAGTTCTATTCCGACCAGCGATTTGCATATTTCGAATATGTTGCGGACACAAGTGACAAGACAGACAAAACACAGTTACAAGGGTGACAATTGCGTAAAGAGGGTTTTAATAAATTTCAAACCGGCTTGATTATAAATGAAAGCATGTTTCCATCGAGTCAGTTTACCTCTCTCTTTTTTATCGCGGCAACCTTTAATCAAATATAAATTTGCTTCCACTGCTTTTGAAATTTATTTTGTATAAAAAGCTGCCATATTTAATTATCTGTATTCACATTTTAATGCGATTCATCTAATTGCTTTTTCAAAGACCCAATGTATAAATACATAACCAATAAAATAACAGAATTGCAGAGAGCTTTGATTATTTTGTCAAAACAGGAAAATATGTTGGTATCGAGTGAATCCAGGATAATCGCAGTTTTCAGGCTGTCGTTAATTTATGGCAATTTGTTTTATACACGCGCTCACAACTTCGTAAATTGCCAGTTGATGCAAGAAACCTTATGTTTATTCTATTTTGTTTTGCTGACAGATGCCACAGTTACAAATGTTACACGTGTATAGTTCACATGATCAAGGTCCCTAAAGCTATAAAACGATTTCTATTTTATTGCAGATGATTGAAACGGGCAAGTTACAACTTAATACAAGATTGTGTGACAATGTGAGCCAAACCTTCCTTGAATATCGTTTTCGCAATAAAGATGACAAACTTTATCTCCACCTTAACAAGAGTTCATCAGTTCTTTCTTTCACCCCGGGAAAATGTAAATCTTGATGGTGATGAGCTTGGAAACGAGAAAAAATGACGAACATTTTGATTTTCTCACCAAGTGATTCGTTGCTAAACAACAAACACTTCGTCAAATAATTCGATCTTAAAGCGCTAATAAAATGTGAAAAGGTAAGCCAGCGCGTTAAGTTAGACGATAAAATATATACATCGAAAGAAACTAAAATCTGAAACGAGAGGGCTTGTTCGTCTGGTCTGTTCACTATGCATTTCAGCTTGTCAACCGGAAGTAGTAGGGCAGCTGGAGCACGTGATCATCAGGCCAACGCGCGCGCGCGCGGGCGTGTCGTGAGAACTCTGTTGTGATGTCACACGTGTCACACACGACAACAGCAAGCCGCAGAGTGCGCCGGTTAATGTTCTTTGTTGATCAACGCTTGAATAACTTCTGTCTGCTTCGGATTTTCCCTGTAGTTCAGTTTTTAATCGAATAATCCACTTTTTTGCGCCTCAAATCTAATATTAGAGCGAGAAATGGAGCCGAGTCACCAACTAAATGGCTCCGTCAAGAACGGAATCCCGCCGACTTCAACTCAAACTCTGAGAGCGAGAAAGGGAGTCGACCAACTCCCTTGGAACCGCGTCTCGTACAAATTTTTCCTTGGTTCCATAGTTGCAGCCCCGGCTTTTGTTCAATGGTTTCTTGGTCTTCCTTGGTGGTGCTTCCCAATCACATTCGCTGTGCTTCTTCTGCCGGTGTTTGCCGTGTTTATGTTGGTGTTCAATCAAATCTGTGTTGGCGACACGCGAACATGCAATATTGAGCGATTCATTGATTTCCATGATAGATCGCTGGCAGAAAAATATAGAAACAGAAAAATACCAATGCGCGAACTTTACGAAGCTTATGCTGATGGGAAACTTGACTTCAAGATGGATATTCTGGAAGCCTTTGAGTACCGCGAACAATTCGCCAGTTTTGAGTTGCAGTTTTATCACATCAAGTTTTTTGTTTGCACCTTTCTTCCTGAAATGATCTGGCACTCAAAGGCGCAAGACCGAGAGCAGGTTTGTGGCCACTACGACCGCGGTAACGATTTCTACGAAGCCTTCCTTGGCCCGACAATGATTTATACCTCGGGAATTGTCCGTGATAAGGGAGAAAGCTTAGAAGAAATACAAGAGAACAAGCTGCGAATCGTATGTGACAAGATACAACTCAAAGAAAGAGAGCGCCATCTTGACATTGGTTGTGGATGGGGAACGCTAGTCAATTACGCAGCAGAAGTATGTGGCGCTCAATCAACTGGTGTCTCGGTTGCCAAGAATCAGATTGAATGGGGCCGAAACGTCGCTTCCAAGAAGAAACAGGAGAGTCGAGCCAAGTTCCTTTGTTTGGACTACCGTGACATACCCCTAGCGAAGTATGACAAGATCACCTGTCTGGAAATGGCGGAGCATGTCGGAGTCCGAAAATTCCAGAATTTCCTAGTCCAGGTCCGAGAAATGCTGGAAGACAATGGTGTATTTTATCTTCAAATTGCAGGTTTGCGCCAGGCATGGCAGTGGGAGGATTTCATATGGGGCCTTTTCATGGACCAATACATCTTCCCAGGTGCTGATGCTAGCTGTCCACTAAACTGGGTTGTGTACCAGTTAGAATATGCCGGGTTTGAAGTTCAAGGTGTCGAGACTGTTGGTGTGCACTATTCCCATACCATCAACCACTGGTATAATAACTGGATGCGTCCAGACACCCAGAAAGTAATGAGCGAGCAATATGGTAGAACTACCAAGATTTGGAACATATTCTTGGCCTGGTCAACAATCATCGCAAGACAGGGGAACTCAACTTGCTACCAACTTGTTTGCCACAAGAACCTCAACCAGTATGATCGCACCAAGTTCTTCCAAGGAGAAACGGTATCAGTATCACTCAAACAGTATTAGTAAATAGCCAGGACTGATATTAAATTTCTTGCTGAGATAGTTTTTTAAAGCAATGGCTTTGAAAAGATTTTTGATGATGGTAATTGGCAGTATGACATGAATTTAATTTGAAGTTAATCAAGTGGGTAAGAATTAAGAGACCCAAAACATTATAGACATGAAAGTACCTGTTTTTGCTTTATACTTAGCTCCTTAATAACAAGGCTTTTGTCATTTTGCTACTACAGAGTTTTGTAAAATGGCTGACAGTGAAATGTATTTTATGCGATGCCTTAGACTTTGTAAGCAAGTCTTATAATCTGGTTTGCATTCTGAAATTTCTGTTTCATTATTAAATGCTATAAAGTTGCAGAATTCTAAAAAAAAGTTGTTTCAATTTTGATGTAAGTTTAACAGTAATACTATAGGTCTGTTCAGTAGATGCCAAGTCACCAATTATTTACATTTTAGAAACTGTCTGCTGGTTGTGTTCAGAGAAAGGTACAATATAAAATCAAATGTATAGAAAAAGATTTTATTTCTCTACTGGTTTTGCAGGTTAAAATTAAAGCTTAAAGTACTAACAAATAATTGACAATTTCATATTGGAGGTTTGTTTTGAAAGATCACAATGTCATGTTAGACAGTGTTTCTGTACCGTTTTCTGTACAGTATGTGACATGTAATATTTGAAGAAGATAATAGCAGTGATTAATTTTGTGTCAGATAATACAGTCATAGCTTCTTAGTATATGTCCACGCAACAAGAATTTAACATTTTCATCAGAATTTGAATTTTGTGATTTGAATTTTTAAACTGGGTGTGTTTTTTTATGTCTAGTTGGCTATTGCCCAGCTGGCCAGCGATAAACTTGTATTTGCATCATAACAATTTTCTATAATAGATTTTTCTGACGTAATTACACAAACTGCAAGTCATTGGCAATATGTAGTTACATATTGTTTATTAGCATTTTTTGGTGGAATTTTGTGTTAGATTTTGAGGAAATCCTCATTATCAACAATCATTCATATTAAGTAATTAGAATAACACAGAGTTGATATAATTTGAATATATATATATATATTCATTTGGCAGTTGCATGTCGGGGAAATAAAGAAAGCAAGAAATTCACAAGGGGTTTTGTGTAACAATACATACAATATTAGACATAATGATATTGTAGAAATTCATATTTTTTGTTTCTTGCACTTTGAACATATAAAATGTTGAACATTGCCAGTTGTTAGAAAACTGGTTGATTAAACAAAATGAGTTATTTTTTAGGATCACTTGGCAGAGTTTGTCAGGCCACACACATGTAGTTATTATCAAAGTATAGATTCAGGTTCTGAACTCAAGAATAGTGTCTTGTGACAAATTTCCAAATAGTTTTAAGAAAACAACAGATAGTGAAATATGCTGTACGACATGCAGAAATATTGACTGTGATGTACACTGCACAGTTAAATGTGTTTTACTTGTGTTAAATAATTAAGCAGTGAAAAATGTATATATGCAGTGCTAGAAACATTCAGTATCAGTTCTAAAGCTCAGTTTGATCAGCTTATAATCAATAATTCAGAGGAATTGGTGCACATTTCAAGAATAGTTATTTATTCTCTCAGAAGGCCAATTAAATATTAAGAAACACAGGTGTTTCTTGCTTGTGACTTGGTGTGCCTTGCTAAGCCGGCTTAGTATTAAGGTTGTGCATCATGACACATGAGCTACTGTACTTTTCAGTTGAGATGCCAGCATTGTATGTAGTTATAAAATACACTTTTCCTGATATTCTGGGAGATTCTTTTGTTTTAGGATTTGGCCAATTTGTATTAAACAGAACTGTCATCTTGCTGGCGAGTGACAAAAATGAAGCAAATCAAATTGGTTGAACAGTTTTTGTTGTTTTAGCCATAAATGTTGTTATATCTGCTTAGAAAATCCAGATTTAGTGATTTAGACGAAGTGTAATTTATACAGGTAAATATACTTGCAGGTGTATAGAGTCTCTTGAAACTAGCATGTTTACATGGCTTGCCAATGAGGGTAGAAATTGATGCTGGATGTTGTAGGGGGCTTGAACTATAACTGACAATTGAATTAAAACACAGACACTAATTGTTGTTGTTAAAATATCAAAGTTAAACTCAAAAAGCATTGGATTCAAAGTGTGTTTTTTATTTGGGTATAATATTCAGATTAGCTTAGCACTTCATTTCATTGCCTTTGTTGCAAAAATTCCTGAGTCATTTAGCACAAGACAGAAAATAATATAAAATGTTATAAGTTGTTAAAAAAAATGAGCGTGTATCAGTTTCCATCGATGCAAGCC
>JANSTR010152519.1:0-10736 GCA_025434805.1 Antipathozoanthus remengesaui | reverse complement strand
TAATAATGATAATTATGATAATAATGATAATTATGATGATAATAATGATAATAATGATAATGGTTCAATCTTTGGATGGTAACATGCAGCAATTGATTTATTATAATTATGAAATGACTGCTTCAATGTTTTTTTAAAAAATATTTAAAATTAAGGTGTAAGTTTAAATTTTTCTTGAAATAAAATAATGAAACTTGGCGAGCTTTTGACTACAACTGTAGCCTTGTAGTCAAAACCTCACCAAGCTTCATTATTTTATTTCAAGAAAATTTGTACTTACACCTTAATTTCTATCTCTTGAATGGATGAATCTATAGAGAGAATATTTAAAATATTGACTTTTTAAATTTTTTAAATGAGAAGGAGAAGGTATTGGAAAATGCAGTTCATTATACTGGGCATTGTTTCTCTCCAATACAGTAGTTATGCTCGTCTTTTATTGACAGTAACATGTAATGTTTTGAAAAGGTCTTCAAGCTGCCTTACAGTTTTTTGCTTCATTGTCCTAATGGCCAATATTGACTAAGTTCAAAGCTTGTTCTCAGTCATTGTCTTTGTTAAATGACCTTTGTATCCCAACAACTCAAACCCACAAGGAATGTAAAAAGATTCAACTTTTTGGGAGTTTGAGTAACTCAGTGAAAGTGAATTGAAGTCTAAGTAAACTAAAAGTTCAAATTACAGTAGAGAGGGTTTGACCTATTAGGAATCTCCTGCAAAAATTAATGATTGGCAGTTTTTATATTTGTATTAAAGTGACTAATAATTTACAAAGTTAATCTATAACTCACTTGTAATAATATGCTATAGCCTCGTCAGAACTTACAAAAGCTAATATTGGTAATATTTAATTGCTATCTACTGGTAATAATAGGTTACCATAATGCAGATCATTTTCAAAAGGAAGCCAATGTCAGTACAGCAGACTCTTATATCTTGGTAGATTGTAAAACAATCAAAAATTTGAATTTTGGCAACAAATACAATGATCAGAATTCTTTCAGTGATACAAGTTTAACCATCCAATGTTTCCAATTCTGAATCCACGCCTATTGAGATTGGAGGAGTAATGAGATAAGTGAGATCAGGATGTCGGGGGGTCTGCTGTGCTTCTAACTCAAAGAATAATCTGAATTAATACTCTTTGATGCTTTCATCGCCATTTCCTGACCTGTAATAAATGTCTTTCAGATAAAACTAAACCTGTATCTTCTGCAACTCCACATGCTTCCTTAAAATCTAAAGGTAATTAATGCTTTCTCTTTCCATGACCAAACTAATGATTTGACTTAATATTTATCAGTCCTTCTTACACATTTTCAAAGTAGTTTGAAGAGTTTCCTAGGAGCACCAGGTCCATTGTTTGGTTGTGTGCTGTATTTAGAAGGCTTCTTTATTTTCAGACTTGCTTGATGAAAGTCAAACCAAATTGTCATCGGATCTGCTGGAGTCTAGAACAAGTGTTACGCAAATTCAGGTTTGTTTTGTTGTATAGTAAATTGCAGAATATGTTAAGTGAGATTTTTATAACTATACACCCACAATACAAATGGAAGTCCATCAAGTGCTATGAGTTAACCAATCCACCATACTGAAAAAGATGCCGGCTGTGCATTTGACCAGAATGCCTTGCAAACCTAACTTAGTGACTAGCTGAATGTGGAAGACCATTGTTTGGAAAACGTGTCCTTGCACTAACAACATTGTGTATGCTAGGTTTGAAGTTTTTTTTGTTATGGTCAGTTAGCTGTGCCACAAGGCACGAGCAAACAAGCTCTTGTTTGCTCATTTTTGTTTGAAGAAACAAATCTGATAAAGTAAAATATATAACAGACAACCTTTCACAATTCTAACTGATAAATGTATTCAAATATGACGAATTTTCAATATATTGGCTCACAGAGAAGGTTATTGAATTTCTTTCCAAACCAAAAAGTGAAATTTATGAATGGCAGACTTCATTTAGAGACTTATTGTGCAAATAAAGTATTCCTGGATGATGTCTTATGATCAGTTCAGTCAGGAATTCCAATCGTGGAATAGCCAATCATCATGCCACTGTTTTTTGTCTGATTCTCTGAAACATTTGCTCGGCAGAATGATCTTGCAAATGTGGAAGCTAGGTTGTGGGGAGTTGGAAGTAAGTGTTGAATCTTTTGGTTTTTCTGAGTTTACCTTTAACAAAAAGTTATTGTTTGAGTTACTAGTTTGGTGTATACTGTATATTATTTAAGTTATTGTTTGAGTTATTATTTCGGTGTATACTGTATATTATTTAAGTTATTGTTTGAGTTATTAGTTTGGTGTATACTGTATATTAAGTTATTGTTTGAGTTATTAGTTTGGTGTATACTTTATATTATTTAAGTTATTGTTTGAGTTATTAGTTCGGTGTATACTGTATATTATTTAAGTTATTGTTTGAGTTACTGGGATAAACAAGGAAGAATAAACAAGGAAGAAAGTGGTTTTATGGAAAAGCACTTCACAACCGGCAGCATACATTTACTAAGTTGGATATCTGTCGTTCATTCTCTTTAATTCTAATTCCAACTCTTTTATAGCATTTGATATTCAGCCACTATTCAAGTGCAAAGGAACGTTTGTTGGACACCAGGTATGTACATTAAAGCCATTAAATATCTGCAAGAAACAAGCTTTTAAAGTAAAGTAAATATGTGAAGTAATGCAATTAAGTATATATGTTAAAATTGCAAATAAAAAATATTTAAAAAATTTAAATATCTGCATCTCTCTTTCAGTCCCAGCCATATATCAGGATGTATCTTCTCCTTGTATCATCCCTACAGAATGCATTGTTTGGTTATGAGTCAGAATAGAGTAATTAATCACTGCTCTATCAGCTAGCACTCTACTCAACTCCTGTCAAATCTCCCCCTTTTTCTTGGCATTATTACACATCTTTTTAGATCATGTACATATTATGTGATGTTATATAAACATGGGTGATTAGTGCAAAATACAGCACTCTTAAAGTTCATCCAAAGCTACATCTGCCTGATGCGCCTATATATGCTTCCGGTCCGCTGGGGGTAAATTGATCATTGTAAAGCGCCTTTGAGCATCTTCATATGGAAAAGGCGCTATATAAATGTACCACTTTACTTTTTTTTTTTTTTTTTTGCTATATAAGGCCATTTCTACAAACTTCCAAAATGAATCTAAGGGCGTTTTTGGCCCGTCTGACCAGCACATTAAGAAGGGTAAATCTCGACCGAGAGAAACTAAAACTGCTGACGTTGGTCTTAATTAGAGATAACAAGTATCATAAAAACAAACTGGAGTAATTTTAGTTTCCACCACTCGAGATTTACATTCCATTGTACTGGTTGGACTGGCCAGTTCTGATAAATGGAAAGCGCCCAATGAAAGAACACTGGACAAACAGATTGTCCAATCAGAATCAGCACAGGGGCTTTTCTCACATAAATAAATTATACGTGCAATTTGATTGGATAATAAGTATATACGAACAAAATATTATAACTGATCCTTGGAGGGCAAATCTTGTTATGAAGAGTAAAAAAATTAATATAAATATGAACCAGTGAACACGGTTTGAGATTTTGAAAACCCTATTATTTTCCCGACGTGTTTCGGTCGAATCAGTACAGCAACCTTCCTCAGGGGATTTACAACTATATAGCGCTTTATAATCAGCTGGCTGCACGTGGGCAAAATCACAAGAAATAACGAAAGTATTGAAATACGATGTGTGATAGGCTGTCAGTGGTAAAATAAATTATATGGATCAATCCGGGTTTCCGGGAAATGACTCACCCACCCCTCCCTTAAACCAAAACTAAACCTAACCCAATTCTTAATCGTTACTTGAGGGAGTTTCTATTCGAGGCTTACTGTAGGAGCTAACCTGAAAGTCGAAAATCTCAAAATGGACTCAGACTCCTACCTTGAGGTCCCGAATGCCTGAGATGCCAGGCGCAGTGTCGTCAGAAAGCAGATGAGCAGTCAAGTTGGCCGTGTATGACGTCAGGCAAAGCAGTGCAAACATGGCCATGAAAACTGCCATGGTGCGAGCACTGTAGCTACGCGGTCTCGCGTCCACAAACTGATTGTCAAAACACATTCCCCAACAGTACCACATGCTGCCCAGGACGGTAAAACGATGTTTCTTGTTTTTCCCTCTTTTCATAGTGCGATAGCTGCCATAAGGACTCAGCCTGTCGGTAACCCATAGCACTAGTAAATACAGGTTTACTACTCCGATCATTCCTAACCATAGCTCGGGTGTGAAAGGTTCAAAAAATGAAAAATCTATCGTCTCCACCTTTTTTTGACCCACTTTGAAAAGTAGGGCTAGGCCAGCGAAGGTCCAGCGAAGAGAGAAATCGATGTAGCGAGATCGTGCCTCGTTTGCCATCAGATCGATTGAAATATCGCACTTGCCGTCAAGTATTTCTTTAACAATACCATTCCATTGCTTCGTTGTGGAGTTGAATGAGCCATAATTACCATCTGGAACGAAATACACGTATGGTTCGAACTGAAGCTCGCCACTGACATGTTTTAGCACATCGATGGCGAGGCCATAGCAGCAGTACTTGATGGCGTTCCTTGAGTCACTCCCCACGTGTTTATAACAGACCACGCCCCGCTGACACGTTGCCCCCTCGCGAAAGAGAGTTTTCATAGTGAGTGGAGGATAGTCCATCACCGCAGCCCTTAATATTGG
This sequence comes from Antipathozoanthus remengesaui, assembly GCA_025434805.1. NCBI lineage: Eukaryota > Metazoa > Cnidaria > Anthozoa > Zoantharia > Parazoanthidae > Antipathozoanthus > Antipathozoanthus remengesaui. The sequence continues at coordinate 6,022 of JANSTR010152519.1, read as the reverse complement.
AATTCCTGATTGTGATTCTCCAGTTGTTCTCGGTTTCTCTTGGGGGTGAAGTGTAACTGTACCATTGTTGCAAATCCCGATCTCATGCCATTTCTTTAGCTCATTAATCCCCTCCTGTAAGTAAAGTAGCTGATAACCAAAGCTGACATCGTTACAACAACTGGGGATAATGGCACTCTCTGCAATTCTGGAAAATGGAAATTGGAGATTGTAAACGTTAGGTCCCGTATTTTAACACGTATACATACCTCTTATTAGCCGAGTGCGAGGTCCGTACGGTAAGTTATGTTTTTCCTTCCTTTTTTCCCCATAAAAATTGGGAAGGAATAACGCGGATCCATAACTTACCGTAAGGACCGAGCAAACAAGGTTAATATGGCTTTGTTAAAAAATGTAAGCAAACTTTGCAAATGGCGGTCATTCGAGAGGTCGAGGTCCGTACGGTAACTTACGGACCTAACACTGACCAATCACAGCGCTCGAAATCAATCAGCCATATAATAAGTTATTGTGGTATCAGGGCCGTATAGGGAGAGGGAGTGGGGGTAAGTGGGGAGGGGGGAATCCCCTTCCCTATGCAAAATAAACAAGAAGTAAAGAACTCAAAACAAGAATCCTGGAGTATAGCATACCTCCATACACCCTCACCCCAACAAGCTTGCTTCCCCCTGACGGAAATCGCTGCTGCTAAAACGGCGCTTGGTATGGTATAAAAGTAAACCCAAAAGATTTGAGTGTGACATTCTGGTTGTCGTGTTGCAATATTGAACGACTATGATTAAAAAGAAATCCGTTGAGCAAATGTGGGTACACTCTATTTTATAAGAACGTCTTATTTTGGGCCGTGACTGAATGTTCTTAAATATTTGGGGGATTTCAGACTCAAATGTTCTTAATATAATCATAAGTATTTGGTGTGGTAATTTTTATTTTACTCAACAGCAAATGTGCTGGAAACAAAAATTAGTCACTGGCTGCTGTCGAAACACTGTACGAGCTTCGATATTTGATATTTAAGTAGATAGAGTAAGAGAGAAAATATCGAGTCCTGCAAACTGTTCTTGTAAAATGTCCATGTATCTCACTCTAAAATCAATGCAATGTTGCATCATCGATAAGTTTCCAATTTCATGAACATGTGCCATAATGTAACAAGTTCTCGGCCATTCCTCAGGCTCAGGTGTGTTCTCAGCATTTTCTTAAATTTAATTTGACCAATTTTCAGCCTGAAGTTCTTATCAGAAAAGGTTCTTACAAAAAGGTTCTTACTAAAAAGTTCTTATAAAAAGGTTCTTATAAAAAAAGAAGAGTGTAGAAGAGACAATACCTGCCGGAGACAATATGCACAATTAATTAGACAAAGGGAGATCACACTTCTTGGAGCCTTGAGGTAATGACGACATGCTTAGTGAAGACAGCGCACTTTTTGGAGGCAGTTTCCTTATTGTAAGCAGCAAGCTTACTAATAGACAAGGCAAAGGAGAGAGATTTCATCAAAGGAGAGAGATATCTTTTCATCATGAGCTCACTGGATTAAATGTTACCTATTTAATGACATTAAATATTACTTATTTAATAACCGAGAGTGAGGTCATTATAGGGAAATTTTAGAACGAGGTTTTGATGTATCAAGGCAGAGTTGTGAAATTTCTCTTTAACAACCGAATAGACAACGTTAATAAATTTTTTATTATTATATTGTCCTTTTTCGGCATTTTCCACGACCCGCTCGGGGAAAGAATCAAGTCCGTGAGTGATTCGAGAATTTTTTTTTATAATGACTATGTCATTATCAAGTTCTTAATTAATGCTGACTTTGATAATGATTTTATAAGAAAAAACAGTGCAAATATATAGTTGAAAACATGACGTTTCGACGGTTTCAACTATGTATTTGCACTGTTTTTTCTTATAAAAAAAATCATTATGTATATTTTAGTACCAAAAAGGAGGTGTCTTGGAAGTCTAATAGACACTCCACTCTCGCCACATTAGTATGCAAAAACCGTTAACGGCTTTCTGTGATGTCATGCATTCCTAACATTCCATTCTGGGCTATTGTGGGAGGGGGTATAACTACTACCGCTTTCAAGAGCAACAAGTGGAAATTTAAATTGATTGCTTGCTAGCCTATCAGGACATAGTGCCCGCCATATTTTGCTCGTTGAAGTAAAATGAAGTCTTTATTCTTATCGCATTAGATAGTTGTCATATTAATAAAAAAAGATATCTCAGACCTTTTGAAACAACTCTGGGAACACAGATTGGTGATATCTTCATTTTTTAAGAAAGAGATATATATCAAATCAAATTCGGTTAAACTTTTTTTTAATTTTGTAATTTTCCTTGTTGAAAAAAAATTAGAGAAATTTAAGATTAAGAAGGCAGGCAGCGTTGCCGTAGTAACAGCCAGCTACAAAAGTTCCTGAAGTAGAAATGTCTTATTTATATATCAAAAATTGTTACAGTTAATACCAGACAGCTTTAAAATAATTTCAAAGAAAACTTAAAACTTCTTCCTGCCACGTTGTTTCTAACCTTTAAGCATTGAGTCTGGACAGCGCTTGCTGCACTCCGTATCATTTTGGTTTGCACTTGGAATCTGGTCGAGACAGTAACACTTCATGCCACTTGTACCAACGATGCTCTTCCCGATCTCGCTACAGAACGTGGCACACTCGTTGTTGTTATTGTAACTGTCAGTTCGTTCTTTGTATGATGTTGATGGTGTCGAGAAACACCCCTTGTACTTGAGAAATCCATCAAAAGGACCTGCAAGCGACTCGATTTTCACCTCTGATGTGTCAGCTTCTTTTTCATTGCCTCAAATAAAACAACATATTTCAGTAAAACAAACTATCTTCAATATTCAAACTGAGCTGGCAATTTAATTCATTTACCACTTACATTATCCTATATATTTCCATTATTATTGTTTCCTTCATAGTTTCTGAAACTGTCATAACTATTATTACTATTAAAAACAGATTGTTGCATCTTTGGAAGGTTTAAAGCTCTCTCTTCATCAGAAGTGAAAGTTATTTTAATACTATTATTGTTATTATTATTTTGTTTTATATTTGTTAATATTGTTTTTATCATTACTATTACCATTGATTTGGCACTCAAAATGTTTGTAATCCTTCTTGTGTGTTACGCTCCCTTCAGTTAGACATAAAATCACAACAAGTACAACGGCCACACGAGCCATCTGCAGTGATAACCTGAATGTTAGATAGCACCGGACACCGGAGATGAGCATGTCATTCAATGATAGATAGCACCCGATATCAACTTCAGACTGAACGTTAGATAACACCTAAGATGAACTTGTGACTGAAACGTTAGATAACAGCTAAGATGAGCTTGTCAGTGAATGTTAGATAACACCTGAGATGAACTTGTGACTGAACGTTGGATAACACCCGAGATAAACTTGTGACTGAACATTTGATAACATCTCAGATGAACTTGTGACTGAACGTTAGGTAACACCTGAGATGAACTTGTGACTGAACATTTGATAACATCTCAGATGAACTTGTGACTGAACGTTAGATGACACCCGAGATGAGTTTGTGACTGCACGTAGGTAGGATAGTATCCCAGCCGAGCTTGTGACTGCTCTTAAGATATCACCCGAGATGAACCTGTAACTAATGTAATTAATTTGTGAGAATATATTACTAGGAATACTCTGGTATGTCCCCTATCACGAGAGTTCCGCCACCGTAATCGAGAGAACATCCCTAAATAGGGCGAAGTGCATGTTGTAAAGCATCCTCCTTTTTGTCAAAAAAAAAATATTTTTAAGAGTCTGTATTCCATTCTTTAAACTATTAGAAAACGCCTATTTTAAAATAAAATAATACGATTACTATAAAACGTGAATTCCTTACCTTTGATCTTGTGGAATGAAGCAAGCTGGACTGAAACAGGATACGTACGGAAATTGAAAGAATACGTTCCTTTTCAGAATGGCATGTCAAAAATGCACCAGGTTTCAGCAAATTAAGCATAGTGCTGTTCCTGGTGGCGGTTGAGTTTTTGAGGCGAGTGAACACATAACGATTGTTGGTTTCGTAGACGTACTTCTACCCGCACATTTGTTAGTCAATGTGTCATATTTCTTTTAGATTTTATGATTACAATGATTTTGGCACTGCAATCATTTTCACAATCCTGGTTTAAGAAACTTTAGCTGACATATTCAGTAAGAAAGAAAGATCCATCATGAAACTGGTTCCATGTTTGACAAGGAGATTTTGTATTCTTGTAATAGCTAATCAAAGCTGAAGCTATAACATGTCATTTTCGTTTCTCAGTTTCGTTACTGGAAATGTTACTGTTCTCGTCATAACATTATAATTTTTTTCAAGTCTCTGGAAGAAAAAGAATTTTGATAGAATTTACATCACTATCACTGAAGAAATATAGAGATCGAATTGTTTCAGGACGATTCGAACTAGAGCAAAGGTACAACGTTTTAGTTGAACGGAAGTATGCTCCGTAACGAAAACTAATTTTACATGTGGGTTTGTCCGAGGTTCATTTCCTGTATTTTGTAGTGTTAGCACATAACGTATCGCTTGAAAATGGTGTTGAATTACCTTTTCATTTGTGATCAGTTTACTGTCCCCGGCTGTGAACATTCTTCTTTTGACTAGTTTCCCAAAATAAATTGAAACTATTTCAATTGATCCAAGTGTTGCGTCAGGAAAGGATATTGTTCATATATATTTATATATATTGTTTAAGTTAGTTCGAAGATTTTCGCAGCTATATTTTCCGCGTTATGAATACAAATAGATAGAAAACAGGCAACAAAAAGCAAACCTAAAAAGCATTTCTCAAGTTTCTAAATTCAAAATGCAAAATGCAACCAAGGTTTTAAGTGACAAAAGACGAACCGTTCAGTTTTAGCACGTTTTATTAAGGTTTATACAGTTTTTCCTAAAGGGCCCTAATTCCCTGATCGGGGAGAAGACTACAGATTGCTAAATCAATACTCCAGAAAGTAATCGTTAACAAATTTGTCAAAAGATAAAGGAGAAAGATGGCGTCTTGTTAGTAGCATTAATTATGGATTATATGATGTCACCATGGCAAACATTAGTCCTGCGTTGATGATAACTGAGTAACAGGTGCTGCAAAGAAACAAACAAATAAACAAACTGGTTAAAATGACACCAATAAACACCACTTAGGGCCCGTCCACACTAATACGTTTTCGTTCCGCATACTTTTTAATACGTTTAGGCCTTCCGTCCACGCTGATTGTTTTCATCAAATCCGTATACTCTTCAAAACGCTCTCGAAAGTGGATCAAAATGAAAACGTATACCTATCGTTTTGGCGTGGAAGGTCGAATCTGTATCAAAGTGAAAACGACAACGTCACTATACCAGGTGTATCTTCTTTGAGAATGCGCATATTGCCAAAATGATGTCACGCCATGTAGATCAGCGTTTTCGAGCGTTTCAGTGTGGACAGTTGAATACGCTATGAAAACGATGGATGCGGATCAATCAATGCGTTTTTGGTGAAGCGAAAACGAATACATTTGAAAACGTTTTAGTGTGGACGGACCCTTAGGCTCGCACCATCAAATATCCAGGGAGTGGAGTGAGCAGTTTTTAAGAGTTTTTTTCTTGAAAATAATGTCCACAACGTTGTTGTTTTCATACCACTAATTAAAATATGGTTGACTCTTGAAAAACGCAATACGAAAAGTGTAATTTCTAGACCCCAATTTTTCGTGATAGCTTTGATTTAGCTTAGATATTCGAGATGACTCGATCGTACAGTAATAAGGATTTCTAACCCTAAGGCACATATGTGGCAGACCTGCCAATGACAAGGTCGCCAATGCTATACCCCTGTCACATTCTCATGCATAATATGTGAATAAAAAAAGTGCAGCGTTTCTCAATGTAATAATAGGGATTATTATATGGCTGGCTAAATTCGCACGCTCTGATTGGTCAATTCCAGGTCCGTAACTTAAGGTACGGACCTCTAC
>JANSTR010152508.1:0-10736 GCA_025434805.1 Antipathozoanthus remengesaui | reverse complement strand
AAATCAGTAACTGATCATCAGTAGGATACCTAAAATGTGTACAATTCTACAACTGGTTTCGGCTCCATTAAATCCTAATTAATTAATCTTAATTACTATCTGCATTTCTCTCTCTTGAAGACTCCCTGCACTTCAGTCAAGATATTCATAGCCCCTTCCTGCCCGTCCACACAAATACGCACCTACCACACTCGCACACCAAACTGGAAAAATATTTTGATAAGGAAATATATTATGAAAAACTTCTGATTCTGGATAATTTTGTGTCCTGTGCTTTTGTTATATTAAAGTAAGCCGATTTCTCAGCCGTTTTTATAAATATACTAGCTATATAAACAAAAAATGAAAGTAAGAGGTTCCGGAAAACATACATTTCTTACGGAATGACCACAAAACTTCCCCTTTAATAACAGATGAGTTTTCTATTAATTTTCTTTGGGTTGCGGCTTTCCGTTTCTCCAGTATGACGACATTCAGTCTGTTTGTTCTTTGTTTGCATCATGCAACCCTTCAGCAAAACCTTGATGGACTTTCCTTTTTTCTTTATACTCTGTTGCTTGTGTTTGAGCTGTTTACTGACTTTACTATTCCCGCATTGTTTTTCTGTTCCCGCTTGATATCTAGCCGATTACTTGTGCGACAAAGCACGCCGCGACAATTACTAAGGCTTGGTTGTAAGCAACGGAAGCGCAAGCGGAGCATAAGAACTTTTCCATACAAACACTGTAAAACAGAGGCGGAACGTAGCAGATCAAAACTTTCCGTTCTTCTCCGTTCCGTCTCCGTTTTACAATGTTTGGATGGAAGAGTTTTTATGCTCCGCTTGTGCTTTCGTTCCTTACGTCGCTCGTGAAAACCAAGCTTTACGTTCCGTCTCCGTTTTACAGTGTTTGTATATGAAAAAGTTCTTATGCCCCGCTTGTGCTTTCGTTCCTTACGCCGCTCGTGAAAACCAAGCTTTACGTTCCGTCTCCGTTTTACAGTGTTTGTATGAAAAAGTTCTTATGCTCTGCTTGTGCTTCCGTTCCTTACGTCGCTCGTGAAAACCAAGCTTTACGTTCCGTCTCCATTTTACAGTGTTTGTATGAAAAAGTTCTTATGCTCCGCTTGTGCTTTCGTTCCTTTCGCCGCTCGTGAAAACCAAGCGTAACAATATATGTTGGTGGACAATATTTTACTGTAATATTTTCATTTATAATTCAACAATAATTTTCATACTGAAGACACACAATACCATTGGTCAAAAACGATCACTTGATATGATGCACGCTGGCAAGGGCCACTATTTTTTGGATACAGCAGGGCCAATATCTGTTGCCGCTGACAGGCAATTAAAATTGTTTTGTTTTCGCTTTTTAGTTGCAAAAAAATGGTCAAAAATTCAACTTTTAGGTTTGGAACAACAACAAAAACAAACGAGACAGAGCAAGAAAAAAGTTTAAACCGCAAAACACAAAGAGTTCGTGCAACCAAAGTTTTCTTTAAACTTGTTTTCATCGCTCGCGCTTTTTCCGCTTCAGTGAGAAAATTATTATTGAATTATAAAATGAATAAACCCCCTTTACGCTTTTTGTATTGAGTTACACAGGCCCTCGTCTGAAAAAGTGTCCTCAAAAAATTTCACATTCGCACTCGGCTCTGCCTCGGGCAAATGTTCAATTTTCGGACACTTTTTCAGCCTCGGGCCCGTATTGCTCAATACAAAAAGCGTAGAAGGTGTTTATTCAATAAATATTTATTAAACGAAACGAAAGCGTTACTTGTGCAGCGATTTTCTCTATATGGAGGAAGAGTTTTAGGATTTTATGTGTACATCAAGTTGTAACTATAACAAAAATAATAAAATAGAAAAGATACTGACAGTGATTAAGAATATATATTCGGGTTTCATAATGCATAACGTCCGCTTCTATGGGTGTATTCGAAACTGCTTTAATGGCTCTTGAAAGACAAAGTGCTGTTCGATCAATATTTGTTGATTTATACAAAACATTTAATCACCCGTAAAGAAACCAACATACTAGTTCAAACTAGTAATAGCCGACAGGGAAACAAAGTATATTCTATGAAGTGCATCACCGTTTTACCTTTGTTACGACACAAAAATTGAAAGTCAAATGTTCCATGGCAGGTCCAACGAAACTCGCCAAAAACCCGATCTTTGTCCAAAGAATGGAAGATTATTTTGATTCCATAGATCTCAACAAAAATGGCTTTTTGACTATTGATGAAATCCAGCAGTGGGCGACCAACCTACAGGAAAAGTGCGGGGCGACAGCTGATCAAGTGGATAACTTACGTGCAAATCTTTGTCAATTTTGGGGGGCCGTCGGACTCATTCCTGGCAGAGAAGTCAACAAGCATGATTTTGTCCTCGGAATTGCTCGTCTTGGTCAAGCAGAGCTCGAAAGGCAGAAAAACAACGAGACTACACTTCATTCGAAGCTTAACAACTCCTTCTTTGATGTGATGGACATCAACAACGATGGAACAGTGTCGCTCGATGAACTCAAAACAATAATGGACGCATGTAACAAGAATCCTGCTGAAGCCGAATCTTGGATGGCTGCTGTTGACACTAACAAGAACGGAAAAGTTGAAAGGGAGGAGCTGAATAGATTTGAATTTGATTTTTGGTTTAAACCTCAAGATCAAAAGACAGAGGGCTTGCTGGGAGGAACGTACGAGAAAAGATCAAAACGTGCACGGTTTTTCGGTAGCTTGTGCTGTTGTTTTAAGTGGTTGCTTTAAAACCGGCCGCACAGATGGGACTACAAGTAGTAAATACAACACTATATTGAACAAAGTTTTTCAAAGTGACTGAAAGTAACAGCGTTGAGATTCAGAACTGCATGGTCTATTAAATTTTGCAGAGCTTTTCTCTGTCGGATAAGCGGAACTTTTAGTGACGGAGAAGGTCAAATATTCCTTTATGCTATATATGACAAGCAATTATCCAGCTAACCAAATAATTAATTAATATTGTAATTTTGAATCCAATTCTGATATTGCAGCAGAAGTTCAAATGTGAGTTTGCTGTTTCTTTTTGTTCCCCCAAACACACATTTTCTCTGATTTCCGCACAGATTTAGTCAATGATAGTAATGATCCGCGATCGATTAGTCTTAGATAAGCCGCAGGTAAATCTTTATATGTTTTCAAATTAAACTGATCACGGATGAAGTAACCAACATTCTCTGGCGTTTGGATTAGCACAGATGACGCATGCGCCAAAAAATCGAATACTGCTAGCCAGGTACAACAGTTTTGTTGAAATATGATAAATGTGCTCATACAATTTAATTAGGAAGTAAAATGGCTTAAAATAATGAATATTCAATTGTCAGAGCTTACATTTAGGTCCATGTTAGTGAACTTTCAATAATTTCTTTTTATTCACAACTTGCTAAATACTTTGGGTTTGATCATCCAGTTGCATGAATTTAGGATTTCATAGTCAGACAAATATAGGTTTTTCCGGCTTTGACCTAAAATAGAAGCTTTTCGTGATCAGCTGTTTTGTATGTCAGGAAGATTTGAAATACTCAACGAACAAGTGGTGATTAAAGTACTGACTTTAATAGCTACTTCATTTACTGATGCATGAGACTTTCAAAATACCCGAGAAAGTCACTCGCAAATCCAGAATACCTTGAAAATGAAGGCAATTTTTGGTTCAGGCCTTTTAATATCCTTATGTTTTTGAAGAATATGAAAGAAAGTTTATATACGTTGAAATACTTGAGCATGAGAGAACTATACATATATACTTATGTATAAGTTAATAAGTAAGTCAGTAAATTCAGTATCAAACGTATGTTCTATGTTTTAACATTATTGGACTTTTTGTGAGCGAAAACCGAACTTCTACACGTTTTACTTCAAGTCAAATGAACAAAATGAAGCGGATATTAAGAAAAACAACAATTTGATATATTGGGCTTTTTACTAAAATATATAGATATCAGCAGTGATTTAATTTCTGACTAAGAAAACAGATCAAATTCTACTTCGTTATGCTCTTAAAACGAGTATTGTATCATCAAAATATGTTTTGAGAAACATCTGCTCTTAGCCCACGCAATGCGTAGGAGGACACGTTTCGTTCACAAATAGTTCCAAAATTAGATAAACCAGGAGCAAAACAATACAGTTACGTACCACGTTGGTAAAACGTGCTTTAAGACCATACGTAAACTGTATAAATACGGTTGAAAAGCTTGAGCATGAGTTGATCTAAGCGGTCCAACTAGTGTAGCTGAACACCGAAGAAAGAATAAACCAACGATCCTTGTAATCTGTGGTCCAAGTCGTGATCTACGCAGCCAAAAATCTACGCAGCCAAAGATCTACGCAGCCAAAGATCTACGCAGCCAAAGATCTACGCAGCCAAAGATCTACGCAGCTAAAGATCTACGCAGCCAAAGATCTACGCAGCCAAAAATCAACGCAGCCAAAAATCTACGCAGCCAAAGATCTACGCAGCCAAAGCGAGCAGTTTAAACATCTACACATTCAACAACCAACAATCCTATATCAGTTAACTCTGACGAAGAACCAGTCCTTGAAACGTCAGCTGAAACTTTTCCCCCTTTATACGGCCAAATAAACAACATATCACTACTTTTAGTTGATCTACCCTGTCACGTGAAACTAGTTACTATCTGCATATTATACTTGAACATACAACTACATGTTCCTGAAATAAAACACAAATCAGTAACTGATCATCAGTAGGATACCTAAAATGTGTGCAATTTTACAATTGGTTTCGGTTCTATTAAACCCTATACCAATTGCAGAACATTTTAGGATTCTTTCAAGACTCTTTTAACCGCCAAACAACGCAGCTGTTTCCTCCCAAAAATGATTGCTAAAAAAATTGTTTACAGCAACATTTGATTACGTCTTTTAATGCCCCCATCAACTCAACTCCAAGACAAGAAGGCTCCAGCTCATACAATACTAAAGTATTTTAAAAATTGTCTCAAAAACGATCTACTTTGCGTAAACATGCAAATATGTACAAATTATTAACTGCTCGCAGTGATAATTATTTTAATGTTATGATACAAACAGCACAGCACAAGATGTGCCCATATAGCAACTGAAAATCCGAAGTATAAATATTCAAATAACAGCTCAGGTTTAAATAATACATCACAATGAAAGAAATAAACACGGTACTAGAAATTTCTAAGACGAGTCTTTCAATTGCTTCTTAAATTATACCCCACTATAAAATGAGACGTATACGTTTTAAGAAAATGTATTATGCCCTTGTATTATTTTTCACAAATCCGGTATAAACATTGTACTTTAGTTACGAAAATGCAGGTGCGCAAAGCGTTGGACACAATATTTTACGAAACTCTGCTCTGAATGTGCTACTCATTGCTGCATAAATAACAGGATTTACAACACTGCTAGCAAAAACAGGAAAAGTAATATGAAAGTTCAGATAAATAATACCAGGTCCTCCAAGCAAGTTTAAGAACGATAAAATGTTGGTGGTAACCACTGGCAACCAGCAGGCAGAAAAAGCGATCACAACCACAGTGAACATTCGTGTGATCTTCGCCTCCTGAATTCCGAAGGAAGAGCGGACTACTAGTTGTGACCATGGAGCGGCCGAGTTGTTGTGATGGTGGACGGTTTTATAAATTCTTATGTAGCACACTACAATAACTGCAAAGGGAGCAATTATATACATATTACTTACTACGGTAATAACAACATCTACTGCGAAGTTGGGAATTATATGTATGCAAAATGTTGGTATTATAGTAAACGTTTGGAATCGCAGACCTGCGAGAATGGCCAACAGTATGTTAACAGCTATCGTTGTTGCCCACGCAGAAATAACCATGGCTAAGGATCGATTCTTGGTGTAAATCGCTGGGTAGCGGCTTGGTCTGACAACTCGGAAATATCTGTTCATCGTCAGCAGCATCACTGTTAACAAAGAAACGCCCCCGGTCGTATTGGCAAAGAAATAGTCCACTTTGCAACCCATGTCTCCTGCAACCCATTTTTTTGCCACCGTCGATGCTACTTTAAGAGGCATTACAAACAAAGCTGAGGACAAATCGGTGATTGCCAATGATATTACGAAGTAGTTTGTGACTGTGCGAAGTAAAGGGTTCCTGTAAAAAGCTAAACATACCAGTACGTTGCCGAAACAGGCAGCGAGCACCATGAAGGCAAAGAGGCATGACTCGACAATGACTAAGGCAGTTCCTCGAGAAACCATAGCCACTGGATATGAAGCGTTGGGTAGCGTGTAGTTGTCCATCTTAACTGTAATGAGGAGATGTAGTTGTCGCCAAGCAAAGCGAGGGTTCAGTTCCAAGCCTTAAATAACCCGTAGCGAGGGTGCCGAGTGCCAGTCCACTTCACGGCGGGCATCCCTGCCAGAAAATTCGATGTTTACAGGAAGAGACACACTGAAAAGTCCGTCTCATAGAGTCCTTATTAAAATCTAATTTATTCTTAGAATCGAGTCACCTGCCCAATGCGTTTATAAGTGCTATGGCAAGTAAAGTTTGAAAACGATCTCTGAGCTCTTTGTGTAGGTTTTATAACTGCCAACTGCAATATCTAATGACCATGTCTCAAAAATATCCGGCAAAGTTGAGTAATTAATGCCTGTACCTTTTAAAATATTGGTGACTTGCTGGCAGTTCAATCATACATAAATAATTATGAACCACTAGTTTCCCAGCCCAATATTATTGAAAAATGGTTAACTCCAAAATACGCTCACTCTCGAATGCTGTCTCGGAGTTGAAATACTGTAATAATTCGATTTAGCGCCTGAGGGGCTTCATGTACCTCGAGGGAGGGCGCTTACTTATTTTTGCTACCTCGAGCGAGGGCACTAAGGGGCCGACCATTTGACTTTTGATGGGGGGGGGAGGGGTCTTGGGTGATTTCAGAAAAACTGAAAGAAGGGTGCTTTATATTGGAATAGGGCGCTTATTGGAATAAGGGGCTTATTGTTTGCAAGCACCTTAGAAGGAAGGGAGGTTTTAGAAACTGGGGGGGGGAGTTAATAAATTCAACAGAATATCATTGACGTTATTCTCAATATCTTTCATTCATCCGTAGTCCGCACACATGAGAAGAATGACGATTTTTAGATTTTAGAAACTGTCTTGAAAAAAAAACAACTAAAACATCATTGTGCAAGTATATTTTCAGTAGTATTCTACTAAGCCCCATGTGGTTTATTTATTTTTGTTATATAGCAGGTGTGTTTTCGACTCGAATGCGCGCCCTCATTGGCTAAAGTTCAAATGAAATGTTACCCGGCTGGTCAACATCTCGAAAATTGTTGACCAGCCGGTGAACATTGCTGTCGCACATTTTTGTCATTTTCGCCATTTTTCAAGGATTTCAGGAAAACGATATGTCGCCATGTCCCCCCATAGAATCTTATGAACACTCAGCTTGGGCTACCTGTGGTTTCAATCCTACTTCTGGAGTGCCAGCACTCATATTTAGTTTTCTCACTTATATTATTCTTTCTCTTTGTCAATACAAGAACAACAACAAACAAGAACAGGAAAGACAAGAACATAACAAGAACAAGAAGAACAAAAACAGGAAGAACAAGAACAGGAAAAACACTGCACAAGAACAGGAACAGGAAGAAGAACAATAACGACAAGAGCAACAAGAACAAGAAGAACAAGAACAGGAAGAACAGGAAGAACAAGAACAGGAAGAACACGTACAACAAGAACAACGAGAAAAACAACAACAACAACAGCAACAACAACAACAGCAACAACAACAAAAACAGGAAGAACAACAAGGACAGGAAGAACAAGAAGAAGAACAACAACAAGAGCAACAAGAACAAGAAGAAGAAGAAGAACAACAACAACAACAACAGGAAAAACAAGAACAAAAACAGGAAGAACAGCAACAAGACCGACAATGACAGGAAGAACAAGAACAAGGAGAAGAACAAGAACAAGAACGACGACAACAAGAACAAGAACAAGGCTTTACTGACATGAAGACTGAAGCTTAAAGCGAAGCGGTTCATTTTTGAAGTCAATGAAATAGCCTTATTAAAAATACTTTATTGTTTGATATCGATAGTAAGTTATTTAACAATTATGCTTTAACATGGCCAGCCATGAGCTCTCTGTTTTACCAAACTTCACATTTGCTTTTTGGATTCATAAGACTTTCTTCAGGGCAACTGAATGCTTCTGCGAACTTGTCAAAGTTTGACAGTGTGCCAATTACCCTGGAATGAAATATAAAGTACAGTTAAGAACTGGGAACCAGTTGGACTAACAAGCTGCCGCTAAAGTTGTTCTCTGACTGGACGATTGAACAAGGGTAACAACAGAACAACACAAAACAATACACAATCATCCGAACACAAAAATGCCTTTCTCTGTTTAGATAATCGAAGAACACATTTTAAAAAACAATACACAACCATTCTAACACAAAAATGCCTTTCTGTAATTGGATAATGACACAACGATAACAATAGAACACCGTAAAAGATGCATAACCATCCTAACACAAAAGAGCTGCTTTCCGATTGGATAATCGCATGACAACGATAACAATAATCATCGTAAAATAATGCCTTGCCATCCAAATACAAGAGCTGGTTTTTGATTGGATAATCGAACAAGAACGATAACAATAAACACCGTGTAACCATAACAACACTCTCATACTTCCCTTCGTGCCTGGTACTGCATTTTGAAGAAGTCAGCGATTAGAATTTCAATATTGAGGAGTATCTTGTTGCATCCTTACCTGAATTTTGGTGGTGAGTGGATCTCACTGAGGGAGGCAATGTACTCAGTCTTTGGACGTGCATTGCTACAATACTCCTGTAATGAGAGTGGGATATGAAATAGATAACTCACATAACTAACCCTAAGCATTATTTGAGAAAAATATTGAAATGGTTGGTCTTAGAGTAATCTCCTGGGGGTGGAGGTACTCGTTAAAATTGACTATACGGGTATGTGCGGGCCTTTTGGGGTATGGTTTTTAGGTCAATTTCAGGTCTGAAAAAGGGTATATATTTTCACTCTTTAGTCTGGAAAAGGGTATCGTTTTTAGAAGAATTTTGCAGCCATAAGAATTTAGGGTACCGACTTTTCTATTTTGTCTGAAACAGAGTATAGAAAATTGCCGTTTTTGGTCCGAAATAGGGTCAGGGTTTGAGAGATTGGGCCGCACAGCCCTACCCAGACTTTGGGTGAGTATCTTCCCCCCGGCAGTAATCTGTCCTATTTCTTACAACGAGACTACATATGAAGATTTGGTGTGGAAATTCAAATATTTGAGCATCCAGAAAAAATTTGGTGTTCTTATAACAATAAGAGCATGCACTTAGCCATACAATCAAACGTAGTAAGTAAAGCCATTCCTTGATTACGTGTAATTTACAGCATTGTAAAACCTAGCTAGCAGCCTAGCACCATGTCAGTTACTGTTACTGTGTCGACCTGATAATTGGCTTATTATCTTTGTCAATCCATGAGATAGAAACAGGGACAGATTTTGAGAAACGCCCACTCTCCTTCTAAGCAAAGAGCAGATCTCACTCTTGTAAATAAAACTGCTTGGTAGGCATTAGTTGAAAAAATACAGAAGAATTATGTTATTAATATTATATAAGAATAATGCCGCCATACTGCTTTCTAGCTTTGTTCAAACATAACAAAACCACAAAAACATTGCACATTGAAATATGATAGCGGTGTTTCCACATTTTAAATAATAACATTTTTTTAAAGTTTCCATTTTAGTTCTGAACCAAACTACCTGTAACAACGAATATCGATTACATTTCTGAATACAGGCAATGACGTATGTACAGCGGACGAGCTACTACCTGCGCATAGCCAATAAAGAACAGCTGCTGGTTGGTGTACGGCAGGTTCGGCAAAACAGGCTCGGGTCCATTCTCATTTAGCCAGTCCTCATATGCCTGGAAAATTGTTCACTTTATTTCCCATTGTCATGGCAATCACATTATGATCTTCGTATTAGCATTTATTATTATTATTATTATTATTATTATTATTATTATTATTATTATTGTTCTTGTAATTACTTTTGGTATTTATATTATCATTTTTAAAACCATCATCCATGTGTAATGGTCTAGACTGTAGCCATGGTAAATCCGACCATACAAATAAATACAGATATTTCCAACAGATAAGTTCCTTTCGTGCGAAGTATTGCCCTTTGCAGATGTCAATATATTTTGCGTACATATACCGCGGGCATTCATTTAGTCATACGTAAACACCTGCACAGAGACATACGTAAAATACATGTTCAAATACACAAACACGTTACACACACACGTGCACAGGCAAACAAATACCTATACAGACATACTCGTACACATATAGACATAGGCATACACATATAGGCATACGAATACATATATACAGACATATATTTAGTGAATAAACCCCCTCTACGCTTTTTGTATTGAGCTATACAGGCCCGAGGCTGAAAAGCGTGGAGGGGGTTTATTTATTTTACGTGCCCTCCCCAGTTTTTTCCCCAATTTAGTGGCTACTACTGCTTCATACAAACAACATATTTGATGTGATACAGGGGCGGATCTAGGATTTTCAAAGGGGGGGGGGAGGGGAGGGGGGCCCCACGAGCGCCGACGGTGCGAGTGATCATTTTAGCGCCCCCTTCCCCAGCAAATTTAAAAATTTGAG
>JANSTR010152497.1:0-10736 GCA_025434805.1 Antipathozoanthus remengesaui | reverse complement strand
AGTAGAATGTAAGGAACGGAAGCCAGACTGTGTTGAAATGATGAGTTTGTATTCACGGAGATAGTTCATGAGGTGGGTAGAGACATGTTTTTCAAGAAGTCGAAAGATACATGTTTTTCAAGAATAATGTAGTCCAACTTACTTCGAAAGGGTTTGTGGTGCAGATGGAGATAAAGAGTCTTCCCCGAGTTCGTTGGCCCCATAATGAGGGCATTGAATGGGATCTTTTCGGGATCCATTGCTTCCCTAGTACTGGATCGAGTCCAATTGCCCGTTCATCAGGTTTATCTGGGCGTCGGAGATAACGAACATGTGGCAATTCATCGTCCGCGACCCGGTTGCTGTGCGCTGCGCTGCAACTCCAGCTGAACGCTGCCCTCGCTATTGACCAATCGGAGACCGCTGCAATGCAGATCGTGGTCGGGGGTTGACCGCAAGTCAATGAACAGTCCGAAACGCTCGCCAATGTAATACGTAGCGGCGTTCATGAAAGTCTCATACTGAGCTTCCCCCGTAAAGTGCCACGACACTTCTTCGAAATGGTCCTTACCTTCGAACCCCTCACTGTACATCTTGTTGGGCACACCGTTTACTGTAACTTTAACGCTCGTGAAATCGGAGTTCACGAACTTTTCGCTATCACGCGCCCTTGCCGTAAAGGGCTTAAGAGGGGCAGAATACCTTTCATTGATCGAGGCGGGAAATTAATTGTCTCGTTGAAGATCGACATAGTGACCCGGGGGAGTAGAACAACCTTGAACAAAGTGACGTGGTCGTACAGGAACATTTTCCCGGCTCTGAACGCGCTGCTGGTTGCCTAGGCGAGAGATGCGTCCCAGATGACCTCAGATTCCTGCTGGATGCTCTCCAGCGAATGGCTGAGCTTCGACTTGATTGGCTGGAGCAAGAGTGAGTTCCACACCAGATGTTCATTCAATGCTTGAGGGAGAATACCCCTCCCTCGAGCAGGATGTCGTGGTCAAGAGGGATTCTGTAGTTCCGCCCGTAAATAACGTTGAGCGAGTTGTTCCCGTCATTGCTCGTGTCGGCGTTCCTCGCTTGAGATCGGAGCTTGTTGAGGTCAGTGTCTTATATCCCTTCCACAATCTTGTTCTTTCGCTCTTGCTGTGCGATACAGGTCGTAGTGGTTCGTGTCGTGGATGGTTTCGTCACCGAGTTTCAAGGTGAGCCTACTGACAAGGGTCTACGCGACTTTCTTGACAACGTAATTGTTGACTTGCCCGCTGATAATGAGGTCGAACCTGAGGGCAAAGGTTCCCGGGACGAGATCTGCCTCTTCGTCCAGCTTTAATGGAGAGACATACAGAGTCTCGCCTGGGGAGTCTCGTGAGGGGTTGAAAGTCGCGCGATGCCTGGTTCGCTCTCCCTTCAGCGCACGTGGCTTCCGCCCGGTTCGATTGGGATCGAGGACATTACTCAGAGACATTCACCAAGGTATACCCCTCTATTGAAGCCGTCTAATTTAGCGTCACATATTTGCGATAGGGGATGTGGATGGTGACATAATCAGTTGGAATCCCGGCGAAACAGATGCCGACGGAAATGATGATGGGGTTGCCGGGACAATTCCCCTCATACAGACATCCGGGTTGGATGATTTCGGGGAGAGTGGAGAGGGGATGCAGAACACTCTTTTATCGAAGGCGATGTTGGATCCAGTACTATATTCCGCCAACGAGAGGAAGTAAATGAGGAAGCGCGGAATAGGATTCTTAAGAAATTTCCGAACGTTAACCAAAGAAAGGCCATATTCACGGCCGACCTTAACGATTAGGAACAAGCTATCGTTCGACTCAAACGAGCGAATAGGAGAGAATACCTGTTATTTAATATTGATGGGGGGCTCAATGAAGATTTACCCAAAACAATCACCAAAGCATTGGGCTGACTCGTGAGGAGGACATAGCTATAGAAGAAAACTTAAAGGCGCAGGAGAAATTGAAGAAACAAATGCGGCAGAATGAAGAGGCCGCAAACGCATCGAAAGAAGTGCGCGAGAGGGCTCGAGAGAAAGTTGACGAGGCGGAGGCGCAGCTTTCCAAACTAGAAAGCACGAAAGAGCACTCTGGCCGTGGTCGCGCTTGCGGCGGGAAAGATCATGGGCGTCATCGTAAGCACTTTGCAGGGAGGCTTGGCGACTGTCGCTCCGGGTGTTCGGGCGATCTCAAAGCCCTTGGCGAGAACGTCGCCGCGATTCTCCCCGGCTTCTGGGCACGATCGCGAGCTTTATTTTCCGCGAAGCTGGCGAGCCCATCCAGTTTCTTGACAACAATGCCTTGTTACTCGTGCTCGCGGTTGTGGCCTTCCTTATCGAAAAACAAACCAAGTCTACTTCTTAGGGCGACTCATTCGATGAACGGCGAAGGCCGCCAAGGCCGCTCCGGCAATTACCCCGATTTTCAGACCATCGTGACCATTCGAGTCGACCTGTGGGGCTGTAGGTTTGGGTTTTGGTTGTACCGGAGCACCGCTCGATGGGATGACTTTTGGTGACCCCGAAGGAGTAACTCGATGCGTTGTCGATGGACCCCATAAATGTCCACAACGCCAATTTTTTTTTTATTGCCACACTTCCAACGTAATTCTACATATCAATATGGACGTGGACTGCTAAACTTCCCTGAACTGACCGAAATTAACTAATAAAGTCGTTGTCTTTCGAACCTACCGCGAATTAAGTTGAGAAATCCTGTTCAAAACCAGTAGTAACGAAATTGTGTAATGTGCAATAATTCATGCGAAAGAAATAATGAGTCGATCGACTGCTACTCCACCAGCGAAATTGAAAATCCAAACCGATTTCGTCGAAGCAGTAACGTCCGGCATTCAGTCCAACAACTGTCCATGTTTGTAATCGAAACTTTTAAAATTTGCTGTGATTCGTGACCAATCGCTCAAAACTCGGATGTAATGTTTGATTCGGTTTCATTCCTGCAAGTTTAAAGATGCATCAGAACTTTCTGACGTTGCTTATTTCTGTGTAACAGCTAATAAACTTGTAAACTTTCATTCAATCTCAATATATATCGAATGCTAGCGAAATTGAAAATCAAAATCGATTTGCGTCGATCTCAGCGACATCCAGAAAGTTCAATTCGGTTGAAGTGCAGTCCAACACATGCACCATTTTCAATTGTTCCTTCAAGTGGTTGTTTTTGCCATCCTTAAATCGCTCTTAAATTTTCTGTGGCTCGAAGCCTGCGGATGACTTTTTAAGTCGAAAACGTTTGGTTTTAGAAAACTTTTAACATTTTACAGCCTAATAATTTTACTAAATTTATAAATCTCTCTATCTCTGTGCGAACACGAGTTGATCAACAAACTTGCATCGAAGTTGAGGCATGTAGTCAACAACTCACCACGGCCGCATGTAGTCGAGGCAGTTGCCAACCGGCCGGCCGTACGTCCAAAATGCTGGCTTGTTCTCCGCTAGATTCAAGCACATGAGCCCGCGAGCAACGGCAAGATTAGGTTGCGTTCTCCTTCGTCGAACCAGAACAAAATGGCAAAACACTGAATATAAAACAAAACTACTGCATCCTATATATTAAAGTCAGCCATGATGGAAGTGGAATCGCGAACTGAAGCAGAGAGAAATTCAAATAACTTTTTCAGTGCAAAGTAAAATTGCAAAGCATGCCAGCGGCGTCTTTTTTTTACACTTGACGAACGATTTAGCCTGCATGTGTGTAAAGTTAGACCAGCGAGTTTCACAGTTAGTTCTATCACACGACCGGATGGTAGGCTTTCATGCAAAAATTATCATATCTGGAGCATGGTAGAATGAAACTACATATGAATTGAGACAGAGACAACTTTATAAGATAAGTATCAGCAATTATATAATTTTAAAAATCCGTCGTTATGATATTTGAAGATCCTTTGTAGAAAAGAATCAGCAGATCAGACATTATTACTACATCTTAAAAACTCATGTTGTCTTGCTCAGTAGTCGGTACGGTTGTTGGCGTTATTTCCGGCGTTATGGGGAGCAAGAACTGGATGAAACGGCGTACGTTCTACATTTTTCCTCTGCTGTCAAATGCCCAGGGGTCGGAACACAACTGCCGTCAAATGCCCGGCCATGCAGAGCACGCCTGCACTCTAATGCTCCGGTTTTGCCCCGGGGGGATGCCCGCCTTTGGAATTTGGAATTTATTATACTGAACGTTGCGCCGGAAACAGAGAGGAAATACAAAAAAGCACTGAGTTTTATCATATTTTTCCAAACTTCAGTAAGGGAGAACGCTTCTTAATAAGTTCAGAATACCTTTGTAGGCTTTCGAGTTAATTCATACACCACTATAGCTACAAAATTAACTAAGTCATAGTATGCATGGTACGAAAATTAACTTATGCAAAGCCTATATAAAACTTACATAAATTTTAACTTTTTAGCTGGCCATGAACAGTCTTTCATCACAAGCATTGCCGTCCTTACTTAGTTACATCCTAATAGTGACGGATCTTTTCGTTCTTTACAAGTCTTTGATCTTGATACTTCAATACATTTCGTAACCTTCGGACAGGATCATTTGCAAATTTCCACACTACAGACTGTACAATTTGTGGCATCAATACTCATTTTTCTTCGATTTTCAGCCTCTGGATGGTCCTAATATATTCATAATCCTAAAAGTAACTTATCATAGAAGATTGTATATTTTCATGATCAATCACGCTAGCGCTTTGTGTTTTATGCGGTATTTGTAAAATAGGATTTTATGGGGTCGAAAACAATTGTAGATTTTAGATATTTCTTCTGATAATTAGTTATTCAGCCGAACATTTACTGATTTGTCTGCTAAATTGTATTATATGCCGGATAGGTGCACTTCATCGGTTTTGAACCGAGACCATTCATGGTGCATTTCTGTTTTGTAACTTTATGAACAATTTCCTTAGTGTAATCAAGTAAACAGAGCAATAGCTTCACTGTCGACTACGTCTTCATCACTGGGGAACATCGTTAACATATATTGCTTTAAATATATATATTTTAAAGATAGATAGAAAACGTTAGTCGCTCGATCAATGTGTTTTCCTTTCAAACAAATAGAAAGCCAACATTTTGCAAACATAGTTATGAAGAGGGCCGGGGAGCCATTGACAACGAGTTTTGATTTCGTAATTAATTCAACACATCACGACTACTGCACTTACGGATTTAATTATTTCCTTTCCTATGGTCTTTTAGCTGTGCAGCGATTTATAATGATCAGAAAACGGACGTTTCTGAAGTGTTTTTTTAGTTTAGCACTGTGTTCTTATTGTATTCACACCTTGTTAGTGAATTTTACAGAAATGCCAATCGATTTAAGTTTTACAGAAGTTGCGGATAGCATGGACAGTGATGAGATTGTTAACCAAGAAGATAAGAAGGAAAATGATCGAGATTTTAAACCCGCATCACAGGAACAAGAAAACGGTCAACAGTACGCGTTAGAGCGGCGAAAACTGCCATTGTACTCACAAGACTCGGCGCATGAAAAGAATGATAAGGGATTAATTCAAAAAACTGAAATTTTAATTGATACGAGAGGAAATCGTTTGCATTTTACAGAAACTGCCGCTAACGTTCTTGTAGTTACAGATCAGTACATACAGGACGATAAAATCACAGGTGTTAAGGAAGTGAAACAACGCCAAGAGACGGAAAGAGATCATACTATTGATCGTGGAACTGGCGGACTCAAAACTCTGCAAGAACTAAAGATCGATTTTCCAGACAGAAGAAGTGATTCGATTTACGGAGACTATGGTTGCAGTGAGAAAACTTTCTTCAAGAATCAACTGAAAGAGCTCTTTACGAAATGGATAGAAATAACGGAACAATATAACATTAGTTACGCATTGTTTGCAGGAACTTTGCTGGGGGCTGTGAGAAACGCAGACATGATACCATACGATTATGACATGGATATCTTAGTGGATGTGAAATATTACCCGCTTCTAGAGGCGATATCAGAGAGGAGAGATTTTAAGCCAGACGGAAATACAATGCACTTTGTTATGCAACCGGGATTCAACCACTCACAGTCATTAAACAACCTGAGGTTTTTCACATGCGATGGCCGAGATGTAAGAGTTAAACATATTATTAGAACGATTGTAGCAGTAGTATAGTAGTAATAGTAGTATTATTAGTAATAGTATTAGTGTTAGTATTAGTAATAATAATAGTAATAGTATTAGTGTTAGTATTAGTAATAATAATCGTAATAGTAGTAGTAGCAGCCAGTAGTATATAGCAATAGCAATAGCAATAGCAATAGTAATAGCAATAGTAATAGTACGTAACAGTAATAGTAGTAGCCAGTAGTAGTAATAGTAGCTGTAGTAGCAGTAGTAGTAGCAGTAGTAGTAGCAGTAGTAGTAGCAGTATAGTGGTAAGTACGTCGTAGTAGTCATAGCTAATAACAATAACAATGACCGTGACCATGACCATGATCATTGCGATAACAACAACGACAACAACAATTATAATGATATTAATGATAATACCTATATTCACGATTAAAATAGCGATTTACAATTCTAATTATAGAGGCCAGTATATTTTGTAGGCATGATATTAATCGAATAAACAATTCTTTCCAATCCTAGGTTACTCCAAACTTCGTAGCCGACCCTTGTACGTTCAAAGGACCAGCAGGAAAACTCTTTAAACACACCCATCTTGAGATCTACCACTTTACAGATCGTGGCAGCTATATAGAAGATGTGGCTGAAGAGATGAAGAGATACAACACCAGCGATTTCTTCCCCTTAAGGCCCTGTTTATTTATGGGACTACATTCGTGGTGTCCGCGAAAACCAGTGAAATGTTTGAAGAGGTACTTCAAGACTGAGGATCTGACACCCATGTATATTTGTAGGAATAGTTCTTGGTACAACAAAGAAGGAAAGGTTTATAAATTTTAGGACCTGAGTATATAATACCAGAATGAGTTCCATTCCGGAATGAGTTTCTTTCGAGAAAGAGGTTAATTCTGCAATCGACTGACTCATCCTGGATAAGACTCTGGCGCCACAATGGTACAAACTGCGCACGAAATGGTTTTGCGCCAATTAATATAATGACCTTATCTACATCATTAACAAACAATGTGACCGTAGGACTGCTTCTTTGGTCTGAACAGAAAAAAGAATCACGTTTTTCGCTCCGAGTTCAAACTGTGTCTTCACAAATATGAATATATGCTTTTGTTTTCATTTTGGAATGGAGTTCGTTTTTAGTTTACATGATGACTAGCTAGAATGAGATCTAGATCTCATACCAGAACGACGAGAATTTCGTTCAGATTGAAAACCGGAATGAACTCATTCCAGAATGACTTATACGGAACGAAATTTCGTCTCGGTATCATGTAAACAGATACAGTAACATGTATGAAGATGGAGTGAACTCATTCCAGAATGACTTATACGGAACGAAATTTCGTCTCGGTATCATGTAAACAGATACAGTAACATGCATGAAGATGGAATGTACTCATTCCAGAATGAGTTATACGGAACGAAATTTCATCTCGGTAACATGTAAACAGATACAGTAACATGTATGAAGATGGAGTGAACTCATTCCAGAATGAGTTATACGGAACGAAATTTCATCTCGGTATCATGTAAACAGATATACAGTAACATGTATGAAGATGGAGTGAACTCATTCCAGAATGAGTTATACGGAACGAAATTTCATCTCGGTATAATGTAAACAGATACAGTAACATGTATGAAGATGGAATGTACTCATTCCAGAATGAGTTATACGGAACGAAATTTCATCTCGGTATAATGTAAACAGATACAGTAAAATGTATGAAGATGGAATGAACTCGTCCTGGAATGAAGGTCATTCCGGAATCATGGAAACAGCCCCTAAGAAGACCTTGCGCCTACCTAGTCTTGAGTATCAAAAAGTTTGTGATACCGCAATCCTATTTATTGCATGAAAAGTATTGGAAAAGCATTGTAAAAACAGTTTATTTTACATGCTTCCTTTTCAAATATTCTGCTATAAGTAAAGGGATCAAAAGGCATAGCTCGACAAACATACATGCAACAGCTATGGATATCCAACAGCCTGTACCAAGTTTTCTGCGGGACTTTGTTCCTCTGCCTGCGACATCTGCCCGATATGAGCAAGGGCTACCATTGAGTTTGCTTGAAGGGCAGTTTGCGAAGTTGACACAATCGAGCCCGTGTGGTGTAGTTCTATTCGACCAACCACTCTTGACAGCACACTTTTAAAAGCTTCTCTCATTTCCTGATTTCTGAAGGCGTAGATTATCGGATTGAACAGCGAGTTCATCAGCACCGCAGTAAAACCCCAACTTGTTGCGTTCCAGTACAGATAACTGCTACCAAGATTGTGTATGTTCAGACTTGATTTGGCTATGATTATCACGACTCCGCCGACCCCATAACAGACAAAGGCGGCTGCGACTACCAGGCTTGTCGTCTTGAGAGCTTTAAACTCCAAACTTCGGGCTTTGTTCTGTTTTTCTTGCTGTAGAGATTGCGCAGCGATGGCGATCTTGTGTCGTCGCGATTCAAAATAGATCACGATGTAAGAAACTACGATTATCATGACCGCGGGAAGGGCAATCCCAACCACAATGTGACTTGAAACGTTGTTTTTGAGTCCGAAAAACGGCAATGACGCGCTGCAAACGGCTACCGCCCAAGCACAAATCGTACCACAGACGATCCTCTCGGTGGTGACTATGCTAGGGTAGTGCATCGTGCATTTGATTGCAATCAGTCGATCAACAGCGACAAGCATTAGATGATAAAGGGAGGACGAACAACATGCGTAGTTGAAAACGTATGGAATTGTTTGGATAACACACATGTTATTACAATCGTTTGTAATGCGACAGACCTGACCTACAGCATACAGCGGCTGTCCTATCGCGCCAACTGCTAGGTCGGTCACAGAGAGCAACGCGAGGAACACGTTCGAGTTTCTTTTTCTCAGAGTTCGTTTCGTGAAGACGCAATAAATCACCAAACAGCTCAGGAAGATGGTACACGGGGACGCAGCGAAATTCAAAATGCTTGTTATCACTAGATTAACGTAAACCGATGTTGTTAAATGCTCACTTGTTAGTTGATAATGTCCCAAAACAAGACAAGCGTTATGGCGATGAAACAGCAAATGGCGGCTTAAGTTTCCGCTGACGGCCATGTTGAACATCTTGCACCAAAGATCCAAGGCAAACTATTGCCTACTATATGAACTCCAAAGTTATTTAATCTGCAGCAGATGGCACAGCTAGAAAGATTATTGCCACTACATGCCTAGCAAACACACATTTAACCTTTAAGAGGAAAGTAAATAAAGAAACATGTATCCAAAATTACATAATAATATCACTGTTCGGCTTTCTAGAGCAATGCTTTCAACTGATTATTGGCCTTTATCAAAAGTTTATACGGAAAAACAAAAGACGGAAAACTAATTTAGTTTTAACAATTTAGTTTTCGACAAATTTTTTGAATAAATTCAAAGTCCGCTGTAGATTGTAATCAGGCTTTGAAGAAAATATTGAAAAGAATGGCGAGATAAGCAAACTGGCAAACGCCAATAGGCATCTTGTATACTGAATTAAAGCGGCGGCGGAACTGATATAAATTAAAAGTATTTCGGTATAGCTGCAGATTATTCTGATAAAATCATTTTCTCGGCTACTTGACGAAACAAATCCATTGCATTCATCATCGCAAACTTGGAAACAGCCCCTTGTAAACTGAAAATTAATGTCGTCAAATAGAGAAAACTGAAGTGAGAAAATATAGGAGCTCGTGTTATTTTCTGTCAATATTAACAATCTTGGAAACAAACTAAGCGTTCTTGTTCGCTGCCGGGAAGGGCAGGGGAGAAAGCGCTTTGAAAGTGAGAGTTAACTTGCTATGTTTTGACAGGATGCCGTATATCTATTCCACACATTTTTAGTGAGAAACTGCAGGATCAATTTGATAGCTCGAGTTTATTTTGCTTCAGCCCTAACCTTCCTAACCAATACTATTTCTCATCATTCTGTCCGGCCGTCTATACGAAAACCTGTGCAAATTTTGACTGTTTAATTTTTTGAATGCGCATAATTTTATTGATATCAGATTCAGTAGAGTGTGCATGGTTTGATGCTATAACATAAATATCAATCCTTTTCGCTTACATTCTAAAGTTATAAACCAAAAGGACATAAAAAGCCGTTCAAAATAAATACAAAAATGTGTTCATTTGCTTGTCTTTCGAACACATTTAGTTGGTGGCAAATATAAAAGCTTATTCAAAGCTATCCAAAATTCAAATAAAAAGGAGAATTTTTAAGTTGAGGAAAATTTTTATTTTTATTTTTTGCAGACTTGTACCGGCTATACTGTTGGCATTGTACTCAGCCAGTGCAGTCGGAAAACAAATATTGGCAGCAAGTTGCTTTCTTAATTTATGTATCACACCTTATAACAACACACGGAGATTGTTTTCTTGTAGTGTTGAGAAATAAAAATTTTAAAAAGGCACTGTAATATTCTAGTAAAAAATGTCCAATAACTTACAAAACTTTGCATGTCATCGTATGGTTGAATTCAAGGACCAATCACAATCTGAGATAGGGAGTAACCATTAAGGTTTGGCCGCTCAGCACTGGAGAATAAACAGATATAGTGGTATATGGTTAAAGTTACAGTGCTGTACAAATACC
>JANSTR010152496.1:0-18267 GCA_025434805.1 Antipathozoanthus remengesaui | reverse complement strand
TGCCGAACGGAACGATTTAAACGCAGTTTTTCCCATTTTATATCAATGTTTTCAATTCTTAGATATTGAGGAGTTTTTTATCAGTGTATTTTAGCCTTATTTATTCATGCATGTCAGCGGTTTTTATCCATTTTGTAGTTAAACAATGTAAACCGGCCCAGTCCCCGGTAGAAAAATATTTTAATATTTTAATTGTAAACTTTTATACATTTTAAGTCATTCCTTGTAAATCGTTGTGTGCCAAAACGTTTTTCAATAAAGATTATTATTTGATTATTATTATTAACATGCTTATACATTTCCTGTTATCGTTCAAAACTGTTTTTTCTTTGACCTCGATGCCTTCTCGTATTTAAGATGATAGCCTTTGACATCAGGATCTACTTCGGCAGATTCTATTTTAATTAACTGTGGTCTTTTGAAGGCACTTTGCTGATTCAGGCATCCCCGACTCCGTTTTAGTGTTTCAATTCAAAGGTCTGGAAATTAGCCTTCCTGATCGTCCACAGCTCGTCCCAATAGTTTATATTACAAATATCCTCAGTGCAACCGACAATAACATATTTAATTGTTCACGTTTACGTACGTATTAGCTGTCGTCTAGACTACTGCATGAAGATTACAACTGTATTCCATGTTCCACGATCTTTGGAATGTTTCGCCTGTCTTTTAATGCGATAACATTTGTACTGACGCCAAAATGGCGCGCACGTGCTTTTCTAGCACTCGAACTTCGATGATCAGAGAGTTCTTCAGACTTCAAAGAAAACAAATAAAAGGAAAACTGAAATATCTGTTGAGTACTGTCGTAAAATTAGACGCGCCAAATAATAGTTCGAAATCAGCTGAAGATACTATCGAAATATATATACGGGTTGAGAAGTTGCAAACATCGGAAATCAACGCAAAGTGGATGATTGAACAACATTGAAGCCGCTCATATCAACATAACTGATGATATGCTCTGCATGCGGACATGTTTACGATACATTGACGATATGCTTCATGAATAGCATGTTGATGACCGGGTACAACACGCGATACTTGTAGGGCATATTCATAGGTTAGGGTGGGGTATATAATTCGGAAGGCCCTCTTCTGGATGTGTTCGATCCGATCGGATAAGTATAGGATGGGACATTAGGGTGCCAAACCGGAGAGCAGTATTCTAAGACAGGGCGAATTAAGGAGAGGTAAACATTCAGGAGGTAGTTGGCAGGAATAAGGCTACAACGCAGGACTCAGAGGATGTGAAGGCGTTTGGAGGCCTTTTTTGTTATCATATCGGTATGATTAGACCATTTGAGGTCGTCTTGGATAACAACTCCGAGCAATTCCGTAGATTTAGACAGGTTTTTCATGAAGCAAACACACATCTCCTTGCATTTCTTTGGGTTCAGTTTCATGTAATTTGATTCAGACCAGGTTTCTAGGTTGAGGATGTTTTGCTGTGTTTTTGAGCGTTCTAGTCTTGGGACAGGTCCAATGGTCCAGATTTTAATCTGGACCATTAAAAGTGGGGATGAAACTGCAAGGTCGTTGACCATTATTAGAAAAGTACGGGTCCTAGCTTAGTACCTTGAAGGACACCAGCATCGGCGTGTGCCCAATCAGAGAAGGAATCACCTAACTTCATTCGATCGCTGCGTACGGTCTGAGAGGAAATTGGAAATCCATTTAATTAAAGAATGCTAAGGTTGTTTGTCCTGTAAATTACAAAAACAACTATACCACATGTACAGTACAGGACGGAGTAATCGTATAATACCGACTATATGTGTGACAAATATCAATCAAACACGAAATGTAGGAATTATTTTTGCATTTTTATTTGTTTTTTATTTATTTGTTTTCATCTTTTGCTTTTAAATTAGGTTTTGATCTGCATTTATTTCTACTCAGTAACAGTATAGACCTAATTCTGTAAACCTCTCATGTTATATGACAAAAATAAAAACTATACCGGAAAAAATACATACCTTCAATTCAAATGAATGGGGCTTGAAAATCATACACGCTCTTTTTATACGAACGATCTGATAAGAAGAGCGGGGCTCAAATTTGCCCATTATGGCATTAGGAACAAATTTGACCGTAATAAAAAAGATGGCGACTGGTACATTTACCCATAACTCCTAGCGCGTTAAAACATGAAAACGCTCATAAAAAGGTACAGAAAGGATAAAAAAAACTTCAAACCTGGCATGCACAAAGTTGTTAGTGCATGGACACGTTTCCCAAATAATGGTCTTCCACGTTCAGCTTTTCACTGAGTTAGGTTCGCAAGGCATTGTGGTCAAATGTACAGCCGCCATCTTTTTCAGTATGGTGGATTTAATGGCGAGATCTTGTCTGTTTTATATTTTATTTACCAAATTACCAATTTCGCTCCTTGAAAGAAACCAGCTAACAACAGCTGCATGCTGTCACTAATCTCGCAATGTTTTGTGCAATAATGTGTCTTTAGACCAGGTGAAACAGTGCTCACTGATTGGCTAACTCCTAACACGTGTTAAATGTAGGTTTGTCTGGTTAAATTCACTAGACCTTAACAACAAAGCAGACATAACGTGCGTTCTGATTGATTGTGCAGAATTGTTTCAATTCACCATCAAACGTCGATTTGTTCCCAGTTTTCCAGTAGCTTATTTTATAAAAGAAATAGAAAATCCGCTTGCTTGCTCGTTTCTGTTATAAAAACGTTTTTGATGTTCACGCAAGAAGTTTGAGAAAATTCGCCTTCTGCTCGCTGCACTTCTTTCTTGAACTTCCAACGCATTTTCTATTTCTATAATAACGCATTTTTTGGCAATTTATAAAACATAAGATGTGTGAAGCCTTCCTCTTCTTCTTCTCCTTTATTATCACAACATACACTGGAATACGTCTTGCATAGACGATATAATTGCAATCACGATCTCTTATTCGAGATCTTAGGGACAGACACACAATATAATGCGCGAACCTAGAATTTGTCAATTTCTATCCTGTGAAGACCATATTTTGTGCTATTTGATCTTTGATTCTAATTAACTATGACTTCCATTATCGCGTTACCAGCATTATCGAAACTGCCCTTGTTTGCAATAAGATAAAATCCATCTTTTTACAGTAACTTAAACAGGAAGTTCCAGTATAAAAGGGATAGCTCATCCCTCTTTTTTCTCTTCGTAAATGTAAAT
This sequence comes from Antipathozoanthus remengesaui, assembly GCA_025434805.1. Taxonomy (NCBI): domain Eukaryota; kingdom Metazoa; phylum Cnidaria; class Anthozoa; order Zoantharia; family Parazoanthidae; genus Antipathozoanthus; species Antipathozoanthus remengesaui. The sequence goes on along the minus strand of JANSTR010152496.1, from coordinate 15,085 downwards.
TTGAAATTCAAAATGGGCTGAAGAGTAGACGAAACAAACTCGTGTTGCAGATGTATTCGCTTGACACTAAATAAGTATGAGAAAAGTGAACAGAAGTAAGCTGCAATAGTTTTATTACAACTGGTATTTGTTAGTCTCCGTTACGCGCTTACTTTCGCATTTGTCTTCCATGTGATTAATCTGAATATTGTGCGCTTTAATATTGCACGGTACACAGCTCACTCGACGGTGGCTGATTATAATATTGCTCGGTACACAGCTCACTCGACGGTGGTTAATTGAAAAATGAACTGAACAATGGCTTGACCAATCCCTTTTATACTGGAACTTCCTGTTTAATAGCAAGATTTATCATACGAAATGTAACCACAGTAAAATGTCATTCCACTGAGGAAAATGCGGGGAACACATACGTTGCTATATAAAATTCTAAATATTACAAATGAAACATTTGTTTTACTGTTCCCATCCTTGCTCCATTATTTCTTTTTCCTCATTCTAACCTCTGAAGAACTTTTTTATAATTTTTAGTAAGCAGTGCTTTTCGGTTTTTCGTTTAGAAAACGACATGTATAGGCACTTGATATATTCTTAGTTAGTTTGCATATAATCTAACTTCGTTTCCATTAGGAATCTACAAAATTTCACGCAATCAAATTGCGGTAAATGTTCTTGAAAAGTTCCAAAACACCTTATGAACGTCCTAAAACGACGTTTACCTTACAATACAGTTATATCCAATACTAACAAGGAAATTACTATATAGAAAGCGCTAATTAATGACACATTGTATCAGTAATTACCACGGTTGCAAAGAACCGCAAAACGTTACCGCAGTTGCTAAAGAAAGCCATTTGTTCATTCAATTCACGGTTTGAAGTACTGTGGTATTACACTGAAGGTTCTTATGTGTAAATCTTCATTAGACAGCGTCATAATAACGACGTATTAATAAAGCAGCAAGCTTCAATGTTTTGTGCATATTAAGCACTATTTGCACGTCCAGAGTTGGCGTTACTAGATTTCAGTCAGTTGCCTTGAAGGCAGGTGGTTCAGTCAACTTGCGGCTCGTCTTATTTCTGGAAGAGCGACTGTTGCAAAAGTTCCAGTTTCGCGCTCAACGCGGCTTTGAATTTTGTCAAATTTGTCCCTGATTCGTCAGGCTGCGCAACTCCAGCTTGCGATGCGCCCGTTTCTGATAAGCAAACAAATGGAAATAGTCAGCGGTCTTTTTATAAGTGACTAGGACGATCGACTAGGACCCATTATCTAGTAATGTCAGTGCGCGTGTATTAGTCGTCCACGCTGGAAATACAGAAATTATTTGTCATAGCATTTTAAGACAAAGCGCAGTTAGAAACCGAGACAGAAAGAAAAGAATATCAGTTTTCACCACACAATGTTACCATATACAGAATAAGTTAAGCTGCAGCTTGCAGTTTTATCAAATTTACTATAGAAAGCAAAGATTTGACTATGGCAGTTAGTTATAAGTGATATTTAACTGCCAGTCCTTCTCAAAACTCATCACTAATAAGAGTAATATCTATAAACATATTTAAAAAGCGCTAGTTAGTTCACACATTGTAATATTGTGATAGAAATAAAATATAACATCTTTTACGAAAAATAATAGTCTTTTTGTTAAATTCTATATTATACTTCTCATTCAAAGTCGAATTTACCCAATTTTAGTGTTTGAGAAGGAAAAGCAGACTTCGGTAATATACACGCGAAGTCGTTCAATTTATCATTGAATGTTATTAACACAACGCTATTCTAAACGTCAGTATTTCGGGCCGGTAACAATTTACTTTTCTCTGGCGATCTGTAATAGTTTTGAGCTTTTAAAGGAGCCGTTTTAACATTGTTCTTCCTACCTAAAGAGTAATCATCAGGAAGGACAGATCTATATGTTCCCTTGGCAACGATGCTATAGAGATCGTCTTCAGAGCCAGAGCTCTCGCTCAACATCTCCGGTTGAGGAGGAGAGAGATTCTGAAGAGAGTTATTCCCCTTCGGTAGAGAGTAAGAGTTCTTATTTGAGACAGAAAGCCCGGAGGATTGGGCCGTATCTCCATTAGACATAGAATCCAGAGGAGAGACTAGGTCTGAGAGACTATTGCCCATTGCCCTACGACTAGGCTCGCTGAGAAGCTTGGCGCCCGCGGTACTGCCTTGGTGGTCAGAGGTGAGTGTGTCCGAGCGAGTGCTACGTTGCCCGGCACTGGAGCTACCCGAACCATAACCGGGATCAGAACCTTTCCTGTTCAGCTTACCAGAGGTTGGCGTGCTATTATCGTGCCCAGGTGATGAGTACTGCCTACTAGGCGTGGTTCTGGCTCCATACCCGAGTTGCATATCCATATTGTACCGGGGAGGGCTCGGTACAGCTGCCCGGTTATCGTACATGGGATTAGCGGCCAAATTCACCCCAGTTCTCTCATGGCAGGCGATGTCTCCAGTTGTTTTTTTGGTTGAAGCAGGACTCTGCCTGTTCGCACTTGTTCGGCGTCCCATCGTGGCGTAGGAGGAGGCGGTCTGGTGATTATCTTCATGGCCGATGGAGGATCCTCGTCTGGAACCAGGCAAGGTGTTTGTATTTAAAGGATTGTAGTCCTGCATATACTGCGCCTGCGTGACTTCTTGGCCGTGAACCTGATGCATTATAGCGTTTGAAAGGTTATTGGGTTTAACTTGATAGTGATTCATTTCTCCGTTTTGCTGCTGCTGCTGCTGTCGCGGACGTTGCTGCTGTTGTTGTTGCTGCTGTTGTTGTTGTTGTTGTTGCGGTGGTTGCTGCTGCTGTTGTTGTTGCAATTGTTGCGGTGGTTGCTGCTGCTGTTGTTGTTGCAACTGTTGTTGCAATTGTTGCAGTGGTTGCTGCTGTTGCTGCTGTTGTTGCTGTGCTCTACGATTCTGCTGTGGCGTATTCGGTGCCGATCGGGGATTCCTGTGTTGATTGGGTACCATGTTAGGATTTGGGTTGACATTACCTTGTCCCTTAGCCGGAAGTTGACCATGTAATTGGCTTCCTTTTGCATCTCTACCAACAGTACTATAATTGTACGGACTAGATGGCCGAGCATGTCTCACAGGTGTTTGATGTTGTGGTCGTGGCGGCAGATTTTGCGATCCAGGGAACTGTTGGTGCTGGGAAGGGGGGATCGGAAAGCGAGCTCCTGTGGGAGATGGCTGTCCTGACAAAGCTATCACCTGCCTTGGGGTCGGCCATCTAGTGCGAGGCATGGTAGCAGAGCGGCCTTGAGGCATGGGGCCGTGTGGTGCAGCATGGGGCATCCTGCTGGGTGATTGGCTAAGGTTCTTGATAGTCAGTTGCTGATGTTGGTTTTGTTGGCTCGGTTGCTGTTGACTCATGTTCCCAGTGCTCAGGTTTCTGGTGTACATTCCCTGCGCCTGATGCTGATTCACATTACCACTACTAGGGTATCTACCTGGGAGCCCCCGGTGCTGTGCATGCTGGCTGACATTCCCAGTGCTGCAGCTTCGAGGAGGCCGCTTAAGAGACCCGTAAGGAGTTGAATCGCTGCTCGTTCGAGCACGTGGTGGTGGAACGTTTCCAGTATTTTGTTGATGTGACCCTTGGAAAAAAATATTAGTTGCGAAATAAGGCTAAGAATTAGACTCGTTTAAGTCCGGTACACACTTGAGGAAATGGCTGAGTAAAAAGTTTCGCGAGGCGGTGTGCTCGGCTATTTCCTCATCTGTGTGGTCAAATTTGTGTGAGAACAAAATTTCTATTTAGTGTTTCAACAGTAAATCCAGATTAAGAACATTTATAACATAGAACAAAATGGAAACCGGTAAACGGCCACCAGATTGCCACAAGGCTCAAATAGTACAAAACAGATCGCGATAAAAGATTAGATACAACCGATAACCGCCGCCTGGTTAGCACAGTTGGTAAGGCGCCAGTCTGCAGTGCGGGAGGTTCGGGTTCGATTCCCGGTCGGACCAACACTCAGACTCTTAAAATAACTGAGGAGAAGGTGCTGCCTTTGCTCTAACAACTGCAAATGGTTAGACCTTCGCATCTTCTCGGATAAGGACGTTAAACCGTTGGCCCTCGGGGATCAGTAAGTTCTCCGGCCACCTTAGAGTGGTGTAGTCTCCCTGATTAGTAGGGTACATGCCCGGCTAGAAGATTTGAGACTTAAATAAAGTCCCTTATTTTACTTTTTGTTATTGGTAACTTGTTGTATATGATCAATTGCTTTACTTTCATAACCAAACATTATTCTTTGTTGATAATGTAAAGAGAAGATATATATGCTAATAAATAGGGTGGGGCTGAAAGTGATATCGTTATGGCTTTGTGTTTTATTGGTCAGACATGTACTATTGACTTTTGCCAGTCATAGGAAGAAAAATCCTCATAATAAAATCAACCAAGGCTAAGACAAAACAATTTTCTGTACTATAAAGCTGAAAGAAAGCTGGCATTTTGAGCGTTAATTGGAGCATTGCAAAATGTCAGCTTTCTTCCAACCTTATGATGCAGAAAACTGTTTCGTCAACCCTTGGTTGATTTTATTAATGTTTTCCTACCCAATGATACAGACTACATACTTTTTAAAAACTATTTTATACTAAGAAGAAAAAGCCTGTCTGTTCAGATGGGAGTCAGCTGTGGGGTTCAGTGAACCTTTGTTCGTTTCCAAGTGTTTCAAGATTTTGAGATACTCTTACTTGTAGCTATTCCTTATTAGTTTACACATTTTTGAAATCTATTGGAATTCATCACCATGCTTTGGTGCTTCAGAAAACAGACTATCGAAACATGGGGAAAGTTATCAAATTTTTTCAAAAATTACAAATTTCTGGATTTCTTGCAAAATAAATTTATAGCATATATTTTAAATGATGCAGTACTGATATATGCATAAGCACATATTTTAAAGTATTTATAGCTGAATCATTGCAATTTTTAACATTTTCTAAAAAATGAAGGATGTAATTTTATCACTTCTGGTAATCATGGCAACTAAACCATGAACATGTGACCAGCGTTAATTAAAAGCTCAGACTAATTGAAACAATTATTCCAAATCTTGAATCAAATAGTCAAGCCATATTGAAATTCTTTGGGGAAACTGACCCCCCCCCCACCCCCCTTAATTGTGCATATGTTTGACCAAAAGGCTTGTGTATTTAGGGGTTAATTAAAGTGAATAAAACAATAGGACAGTTTGTAGTAAGAAAGTTTTATTTATTTTAAATCTCTTGGTTATCAAGTTCTTCTACTGTACGTGAAAGCTGACAGAGAAGACAATTTAGTTTTCGTTTATTTATTAAGCTTTCATCAATACAACTTACTTTAAATAATAATAAGAAAAAAACAGTATATATAACCAAGTAATTACAAGAAATAAAGAATATATGGCGAGGACAGTACAACAGAGCTAGGCTCCAATTTAAGTACTGCCTTGTGTGTTCGCCTCAAACAAGATATATATCCCCCCTCCCTTCCATTACCTCCCTAACCCTAACCCCTTAACCCTTTCCCTTCCTTTCCTATCTTAAAATTCTGATAAAAATTATTACAATATAAACATGTGATGCATCAAATATTTTGACTAATTAGAAAAAAGTTGAATTAAGCATTATAGAAGTTGCAGTATATAAATAAGAGAAATAGATTAAAATAATGAAATACACTAGACTCCTCGGCAAGTAGCAACACCGGTTAGTAGAAAGCAAATTGCGAGCAGAACAGCATTTAGGGCAGATAGATTTCCAGGTGTTAAAGGTATGACAATTATAGGAGGAGTTAACTGCACCTACATAAAGTTTAAGCAAGTATGATTTAAACTGATTAAGGGAGTTAGAGTTACGTATTAGCAAAGGGAGGAACATTCCAGGGTTTTGGCAGATGGTTAAAATAGATGTAGTTAGTTTTTTACTTTAAACCTAACATGACGAAGAGTGGCAGTAGGAGAAAGCTAAAAGATTAGGCGATGTTGTTCATGTTGGAGTTGGTTTATTAGTCTGAACCTACTATGACTAAGAGTGGCCGCAGGAGAAAGCTAAAAGAGTAGGCGATTTCGTTCATGTTGGAGTTAGTTTATTAATCTAAACCCACCATGTCTAAGAGTGGCATTAGGTAAAAGCTGAGAGGAACTGAGAAATGAAGTTTCAGCAACTTTGACTATTAAACTTACCTGCAGGTATTAAGGGTTTAAAATATTTTACTGCTATTTAATTAAATGGTTAAAACTTTCCAGTATATCCTGGGACAAATACAGAATCATGTGAAGACGGGTTTTGAGATTGTCATTTTCGTCAACACATTCAAGTGAAGGGGGTTCCAACAAAACTCTTGAACCACCTCAACATATCATGCTTGTGTCAATGTATCACATCCCCAGACTTCCTAGTCCAATAGACATTTATATCATTGACACGTGAAGTCTCTAATTCTTACCAGCTACAGTTGGAGTAACTACACACGTCAAATCCCAAATTATCATGAATCTTACAAGACAACAACTCTATTAAGTAAATTAAAAAACTATAGACTGCATCGGTGGGTAGGTAACACATATAATAAAATCAACTTGAGGGTTGACGAAAACAATTTTCCACGCCATAAAGTTGTTAGAAAGCTGAGTGAGATACTCTAACAAAGGGCTTGCACTCGAAACATCAGCTTTCTTCAAACTTTATGGCTTTGAAAATTGTTTTCGTCAACCCTCGGTTGATTTAATTATACATAACAACTAACGTTAACACTGGTATGGTTCTAAACAACTAGGTTTTCTCTATCAGCTTGAAAGCCCAATAATACAATATATAGATCAAATTAAAGTTGATGTTGTTTATTTTGCTGTGCGGGTGAAAAGTTTTAGCCGACATGTTGAGCACTAGCCTTTCATATTAATTTTTGTTCTGACAAAGAGCTAGCAGTTGAGACATTAGCTAAAACTTTTCATCCTCACAGCTAAATACACAACTATCCTATCATTTGGGGTAAAAGGCCAACATTGAAAACCAGAGCGGAGAGCAGTTTTTTTGAGAAACTATATAGCATGACTGTACGTATCTTGTCAACAGCTAGCACTTCATGGTTGGACTTTGGTGTTTTCGATACTGAACATAAAGAAGTAACCATGCCAGCCATTGCCAAGTCTGTAACAGGGTCAAGCTGCAGTGAGTTCAATTCATGCTATACAAGTAAACGAACTGCCTGAATCTGAAATTTCTCAATACTTTAGTCACCTGTGCTCCATTCTTCCTGATCAGTTTACAAAAATCAACAAATGACCAAGAGTATATATCATATGTACACTTTTCATTAAACTGACACCAAGTTGCACGTACCCTCTTTGGTGGTGCATAACCATGAAAAGACCCCACCCCCTTGACTGCTGCTTGGTTTACGCAGTTGGTAAGGCACCAGTCTGCCATGCAGGAGGTTTGGATTCAATGCCTGGCTGGACCAACACTTGGGATCTTAAAATAATCGAAGACACTATCGCAAAATGATGTAAGTGACTTGTGACCAAGTTATCAATTCTCCTTAGTCATATAACTTAGTCCTCTGAAAATTATTGGGAGAATTGGTCATTTCACACCAAGTCACTTATGTCATTTTTGCACAAGATTCTTCAATTGAGGAGGTGCTACTGTTGCTTCAACTTCTGTAAATGGTTAGATCAGCTTTGTGTCTTTGTGGATAAGGATGTTAAACCATAGGGGATCTGTAAGTTTCCAACCACCTTGGAGTGATATTGTCTACCTAATTAGTTGGGTTTATGCCTGGCTAGAAGATTGACACTTAAATAAACTTACCGTAAAAGCTCTAATAAGCCCCCTCTCTTTAATAAGCCCCCCTCTAGAGCCTCAAATTTGTAATAAGCTCCCCCCTTTCCTTCCTAGCTCTACAGAAAATGTTGTAAATGTTGAAACAGTTGGCATACTTTGTGAAAATTTGATTTTATAGTTTTCAATATTTCCAACCTCTAAATAGTGTGCGTTATATAATGCCAGAGCTCCTACTTATTATTAAAGCTGGATTTCAAACTCCATAGTATAATTCTGTTTTTGTCTGTCAATGAGTTTTAAATGAGCTCCCCATCTCTAAACCCCCCTCCCCCCCTCTCCAGAGGCCTTAAAAATTTTATAAGTCCCCCAGGGGCTTTAATTAGAGCATTTACGGCTTAGTCCCATAACCATCCCAACAGAAATGTTGAGTTTGTTCTAAACAGGATTACCAGTAAACTTAGGTTTGATAATTGACAAAGCAATTAGAAATGTAAAGTTCATAAAAGCAGCAATACTAGCAACTTGTTTCAACGTTAGAGGGAATCCATAGGTGCGATGTCCTAACTGAAACGTCTCCACCAATCGAAACAACTTATCCCAGTCCTTGTAATCACCTTGCAATCTGCCAACAGACCTCAAGTATTCAACATGTGCCTTGATACGTGAAAGGGCTCGTGTTGCACTTGCAACTGCCCAAAGCAGGCGAAGGGCAACCAGCAACCAAATGCAGGTACGCACAAGAGTCCACCAGTGGGTCTCGCTAAACTCTATCAGATTACTCACAATTGCCCCTATATGAGTCACCAAATTTGCAACTGCAAAAAATGTCAGCAGCACAATAAAGGGCTGGAATACAGCTGCCAGACCTTCGATGTTTGCAACGATATTTGAGAGGCACCTACAGGCATCTTCAGGTGATAGCTTTGACTTTTGTGGAACACCTATGCTCCCTGAACGCAGTCTAAAATTTACAGTAGAATTTTCTGAATCGGTATAAATATTTTCTGGATCAAGGTCAACATTGACAGTCTGTTCATCAGCTTCATTATCGGCACCAACCAAAGGTGTGTGGCTTGGGTCAGGCTCATACACTAAGACAATATCATGTCCTGTTTCGAACAAGTCGAGGAAAAAGAAACCAAACAACACTTTCACTGCTTTGGTGACCGGATTCAGGGTCTTGACCAGAACTGAGGACTCTGGTTGTTCCGGCAAAAAGGGGCTTTCACCAAACGTACACATGAAGCTCAGCACGTCACGGACGGTCAAACGACTCACCAAAATGAAGGAATAAGTCAAGAAACCTGTAAAGTACATGGCGAAAGACCAGAAGAATGCATAAAGTATGTCCCAAGTTACTTCACTCAGTGGAAACCAGCTGACATGAAGTTCACCTGCAAAGACGTCACTCTTGTATTTTGTGTGAAAGACAAGGTATGCTATCCACTGATAAAACTCTAGACATAGTGGGTAGAAGCAGTTCTTAAAAGAAGCTTTCCTTAACCACGACCTGCGCTGCGATTCGTGCCAGAGGCCATGCTCGACATCCTCTCGCTCGAACTTCTTCAGTTTAGATCGTTGGCCGAGCTTCCTGTCCAGCAAACGCTTGAACGCCGTCGAGCGGTAAATCCGAAATCCGTTCACCATCGCGATAAGGGGAACTATATACAGTGAAAACTGAATCCAGACATCGATTGTGGAACGAACGAAAACACCGACTACAGCAACGAAGGTCATTCCCAGCAAAAGTACAGTGAAAACGGCGGCAGCGAGACACGAAAGGAATGTGTTCTTGAATCGTTCGCCCGGGCCAAAGAACATAGAGAGGCTGATAAGGGGACGCAACGCGTCTGCAAACGTGTGCTTGTCGGTAATCGAGGCACTAGAAAATGACATTTCTAGTATATCTTGGGAAACCGTTAACTGCTAATTATATAATCACAGAACTTTTGTAAAAGCACAGAATGACAGATGCTTTTGCTTTGAATGGTATGGAGAGGCTCTTGAGTCTACTTCGTTTAATACGGTTCTTAAAAATGACCGGAAACGGAAGTTTCGCTAGGCTTTGGGGAGGTGGGAGGGGGATTTTGCACTCCACTCGGGGGATAGGGAGGGGATTTTTTATTTCATGTCCAGTCTTTCGACAAGATATTCATCAAAATTATAATCAAATAAATAGTACAAACGAATTCTGCTTTTTGTGATCACGAGTTCTCTTAATTCATGTAGCATTCCCTTTATGCTTTAGAGCTTCCATTCATTTTATCCATACGGGATGTCCAGGAACAACACAAACTGACAAAGCATGCATGAAGCCGGGGAAGAAATCTACAATATTTTGGAATTTGGAATTTGAGTGTGAGTGAATGTTGTCGAGTCTCGACCCGTTTTTCAGTTCTTTCTTCTTGGACATAGAACAATGATTTAATATATGGTATGTTGAGAATACGAGCTAATTATAGTAAATTAGTATCGCACACTCGGGCTGTATCAGTGTTTTTTGCTTGGAGTTCTTTAAAAATGGCAGACAGTCATTTCTTGGCACGCAACTTTTCTTTCCGGATACGGCTTTCGTCCACACGGATACAGCGAATTCGGCATGGAATCCGGAAATTTTTGAATACGCTCTCCTGAGTGGAAAAAAATAAATACGCATCGAAGGACGGCGAACGCGAATCCGGATATTTTCGAATACGATGACGTAGAAAGTGGTGTCCAGTCTCTTAGCAAGCAATGAAACATTCGGCAATACGGCCGAAAAACTCAAAAAGGTTCGATTTGAATACACTACGCGTGAACGGAGATTTTTTTGAATCCGGAAAGAAAAAGTTCCGGATTCAAAAATATCCTATCCGTGTGGACGGGGCCTGTATGTGCTGAAGAGTACCGACAAGTACTAACTAGTAGGTCTATTGTTGTTGTATTGAAAATACAGACGCAACAGAAAAAGTCGTTTTGAAAATCAATTCAATCGACATACACAATCAGCTGTTTAATGCCTCATTAGCATATCAACAAATACTCTGGTAATTAGAGAACTTAAGATTCGCGTCTGTGATTGCTAAGCAGGAACGGAGTCGACCGCAGCTTTCTGCACAGAATAGATTCCGCCTGTCCAATATCCAAAATATTGGACAGTACATTTACTATACAGCCGAACCTGTCTAGTGTCAATATGACCAGTTCTATCACTTTTCGGCTGAAGCCTGTCACTGAATAAACACGTGCCGAACGCCCCACGGGAATTGGCACTAAAAAAATAGTTCATTGGGTTTCTTTTTCTTCTCAGCTGGTCGGCTGTTGGTGAAGCACAGCCTTAGAACTTTACCATATGAATGTCCTGGAAATAGTGAAGATTAACGAAGCGGGAGTTAGTTGTTCAGTTTAAAATCTTAATGAAGGGTTGGAAGTAGAAGCTTGACGGTTAGGACAATCCCAAATTTATTTTTCACAGTTACACCTTTTGCTTAAAGAATGTCGAGACATTCGAAGGCTTAGAAGTAGAACAGTTAGAAGAAATTAAAATGAGTATTTAACTGAGCAACGTTAGACATTTATAGTATGCAAAATCCTGCACGATCTGAGTTCGGCCAAGCTTGCCGTTAATTTCGTGCGCTAAACTGGCACATGGAAAGAGCGAATCTGGTCATGTGATTGTACTTTGACCCGTAAATAAAATTTTATTTTTCAAATTGCTGAAATTCTCAAAAAAATTCAGAAAATTCAGACTAAGGCCTCAAAATGTTCTATATAAAGAGTGCATTTACTCTCCATAATTCATAAGAGTATATACGTATATCAGTGTTATTTTTTAACAATTATTTACCTTTTAAAACCATTTCGTTCTTCGTATTGTTTAAAAAAAGAAAATGTCTTTTGCAGTGATGACACCTATGAAACACACCTCAAATTGAAACCGACAAATTCGTTAATTTCAGCTGAAAAAAGGCGGGAAACTGTCTCCTAATAAGGAGAGAAAGCCAATACAATGACTATTGTACTTGACAGCTGACACGTTGTTGTCATGGTGAACCATTATGTGACTTGCCAAATTTGGCACGCGTCACTTTTTCCCGCCATTTCGCCTTCTTGCTACGTTTTCCGTTGTCCTGATTGAGCTGCAAAGGGGAAAGAAAGATGGCGAGCTCCAGCGATGAGGAAGAACCTGGGACAGTACAGCGGTTTAAGAATCTTTGTCACGAGTTAAACATGGATAAGGAAACAGAAGAAGAAGCCTGGAAATCATTTGAGAAAATCAGCACCAATTACACATTGGAGGTTCGTTCGTAAATGTTTCAGATCGGAGATGTTTTGAACATAACAGTTGTCGTCGCTTTGATCACGAGATTATATGTCTGTGTGCAGTGATAATCTCATCCAAAACTGTTTCTTTACTCTTTTGCGTTATTTTTACAGGGAGACAATCTGCACTGGTTAGCGTGTGCTTTGTATGTTGCATGCCGGCGATCTGTTCGTCCAACTGTTGATAGCTCCAGCACAGTGGAAGGAAATTGTGTTTCGCTGACCCGACTTCTTCGTGCAGCGAAACTAAGGTATTAATTTCGAATTTTCCTTATCCGATCATTTATAAGTTGTCGGTTTTACTTCGTTATGTCTCAAATTAAAACTTCTTTTTTTACATTTCTCTAAAGTTTGATCCAGTTCTTCAATAAAATGAAGAAATGGCTCGATATGTGGAACGCGCCGAGCGAGTTTCGCAAGAAGATCGAACTACTGGAGAGAAATTTCCATGTCTCGACTGTAATATTCAAGAAATATGAACCAATTTTCCTTGAAATCTTCAAAGATCCACGGGAGGAAACCACTAAGTCCCAGAGAAGCAGGAAGTCGAGGTAACTTTATTGGAATTTAGCTTGAGTTATAGCATAGGGAAAGCAGTAAACAATGCATTCGAATTGAATTCGAATCACTTTCCAGTTAGCGTTCGAGTTCATTTCACCAACGGATGATACATCGTAATTGTTCGCATGTATTCTGAATATTTGTTCAATTTCAGACCCCGTTGTATTTTTATAGAATCCTGAGCTGGTAAAGTGAATTCTCTCAGATTTGGCCACGTTGTCATTGCTTTGAAATTAACTACACAGGAAAACATGTGATATTTAATTCTTCTGGTACATTCACACGTTGTCTATCTCTTTGAATATCTTTCAGAAAACATCCCTGTTCTGTCGGTGATTTATTTGCATTTTGTTGGACCCTATACGTCCAGGCAAAAGGTAAGTCATTTCTTGATTTTTGTACTGAAAATCCTAATATTTTTATTACCTGATACCGTACTGGAAGAATTTTTACGAAGGTTTTGTTTTAAGTCTCACTTAACCTGCGCTCGATCGGTTCAGTTGGGTACCAAAGGCAAACGTCTGACGACACTCCACGAGTTTCCTTTACAATGCGTGTTAAAATTCCTGAAAACATCAATAAATTCGCTAAGCTGCAGTGGCAGAAATGTTATTGCAAATTGCCCTTGACATTGACATTTAATTTTTACGGCGCTCAAAATGGTGCCGAGATATTTTGAATATTTATCGTTTTGCCTTCCGACTGGTAACTTTATGTGAGTGGATGAGAAGCGAGGCTTACAGTCCAGGAATTTTCGATTTTCTATGGTTGAAAAATATCGAGAAATCAACGTGTATGGTAATAGTGAATATTTTAGGGGAGGAGCAGAAGTTGAAATTCGAGATGTAAACGCGAGCGACAAGCAAGGAATAAATTGTTGACATTTTCAACACTTCTAAATTTGGCTCCCTCGTAACTTCAATGTTCTATCTATTTTTTCGAATCGCAACTCATTTTCTTCACAAAGAACTCTATGTTCGTTTTGAAAGATGGGTATGATATTAAATTATGGGACTTTACAAGGTCATACTGGCTAAATATATAAGTCGACAACATGAAACAGGATTACTGTCTTTGTTCCAATAACACTCCCTTCTGGAATCAAAATATTTGGGGAGCTAATTTTCCCGGGAACCCCAACGGCAATGGGATGGGCAGTAAAAATTTAAATGTGTTTTATGTGGACTGGCTTAATCCCTCACTTTCCATGCAATTCTTATTTATGCAGTGTTGCTGTTTAGGGTAACAAACTGAAAAGGGACCCAAATTTATCATATTTATCAAACAAGCCAATTCATGTATTTTGTAATATTCATGAGAGCTTTTGACAGAAAAGTGGCATGATCTGTAGACATATTCGTTTTATGTTTGGCCATTGATGCATATAAATTCACAAAGATTTGGCCAATATAATGGCAGTCAACCATGGACAAGTAACAAGTAGGTTATTGATGATATTTAAGAAATACTTGGACTTGAGGTTTTTAATAAGTCTGTTTCCTTAATGTACCAAATATAGAGTGGTGACATATCACCATTCATTCTTGTGATTCAGCAAGGCACGTAACATACATAAGTCATAAGACTTTTAATTAACTATTAAGTTAGAACATGTTCAGGCATGTGCCAAAATCAGACTGGCTTTCTCCTAGATTAATTAGTTAACCTTTATACATTATTGCAATACTTGAGAAAACACAATACAGTTATAGTTTTTTTGTGCATCAGGGTGGTAATTTGTTGAGACAAAATTATCATTCAGTTGATAGCATTCCATAGATAAGTATTAGTATACTTTAAAAGGATGAAAATAAAATTCTTGTAATTCCAGGTGATTGTATAATGATGTTGAAGTTGTGTTATCGTCACTTTATTGGTATATTGGATTGTACTGATAGTCTAAGACTTAAGTATTTGAGAGTATACAATGTTATCTTGTGCAGTGCTAATTACCATCATGATGAACCAATTAGTCTTCCAAGATGATGGTTTTAAGGAAGGGTGGTGCTCTCAGGGAAATGTTAATTGGGGGTCATGACTGTGTCAAATCTTGTTTCTGTGTGTCCTGATGCAAAGGCAGACATGGTGACTGCGTAGAACATGGCAGGCTGACAAACAGAACTTGCTCAGAGCCCTAGGGTAAACATGTATCTTCTCTTTACATTGTCCACATGGAATATGGTGCTTTATTATGAGAATAAGGCAATTGATTACACACAGCTGACTATCAGAGATGAAAAGCATAGACTGAATTTTTCCAACCTGTGTTAACTAGGAATAAAGGGACATAGTCAGAACAATTCAGCAATACATGAATTGTCATGTAATGGAATTGAAATGGTTATAACTGACAGAGAGACTATCAAAATTTGCGTCTGTATTCGGCAAATACAATGGACGCTTGCCGAAATCCATATAAGGAGCGAATCGAAGATGT
>JANSTR010152485.1:0-10737 GCA_025434805.1 Antipathozoanthus remengesaui | reverse complement strand
ACAAAGTTCAGGGCCAATACGGAGGGCCGAATACGCAGGGCCGAATACCGGAACTTATGGACCTCGATTTAACCAATAAGAGCGCGCGAAATTCATCGGCCATATAATAATTAAAGTTATTAGTTGCATGGATGTTTGTGTAATACAAGTATTCATAGAGCATGAAGAAAATAATGAAAACAGTTGAAATCATGTAATAAGCTTGTTGAACAGCTTCATGAGTGCAAGGAAAATACAATTACTTTCAATTTAACCTTAACTACTAGCCACGCCGTTCTTTTCCCTTAGGATGTGGAAAGCCTATACTTGCTGGAAACACAATGTTCGATTCTCAAAAATTGCTGGAAACAAGTATGTAGATTAAAATTGACTTGATTGGTAAATCCATTCTGGACCTGTTTTTTTTATCTCTCTCTTTCTTTTTTGACCGATACAGGAGGCACACAATTAAAGCATTTATTGTTTGTGGTATGGTGCCATATTTATTGATGATGCATCACTAGTTCTACTATATTTTTATGTGAACCACATTCTGATGTTTATAACATTATGCATATACAATTATAGTGAGATCAAACGTTTCATCCTATGTACGAACTCTCACGGTAATAGTGGTGAAAGATGCATATAAAAGTCCCTCAATTACAGTTGTAAGAATAATTATGTGTTTTAATGTGGTTTGTTGTAGGGGTGAACTCAACAAACATTTGTTCTCAGCCAATGAACCAAGTCAGGCAGCAATGCTAAAGGTTAGAGAGTTGTGCGAGAGTGCCTCCAGTAGCTTGACAGGAGTGGGGAAAGATGAACATGCCGTCTGGATGCTTCAGGTCGACACACAGAACACTTATACTTTGGAGGAATTTAGCAAATCTCAGCATGAGCAAACAGAGAGAGCTACAGAGCAGTTGTCTCAGCTTCGAAATAAGATCTTGATCATTGTTAAAGATGCTTGTGAGGTAAGCCTGGAATACAATTTACAGTAGTACATGGATTGTTTCTGCTGAAGAATTTAGAGAATTGTTATTAGTAGCTTTCAGAAATTATGTGAAAAAGTTTAAAATAAGAGCAAGTGCAGACGTCAAGAAATTTTCAGTCCAATCAGTTGGTAATATTTATAACAAACAAAGGCAACTTTGGAAATAAAAGGCACTGTCTGTCGTTCTCAATTTTGTTATGATTTTTAGAAAAAAATGTTCAATTTCCCCATCTCACCTGTTTGCAAATTGTCTGAGCATTAACTGGAACAATCTTTGTATAAATTTAGGAGCAACGAAAACAGAGATCTAAATATTAAACAATGAGTGCTTTTGATTTTCTGATATCTCAATTTCAAGACTTTATGTTGTGTTGTATCGTGGATTTTGTTGTTTAAGAAAGGTGAATGTACTAAGAAGATCCGATGTTGTTAGCAATGCCTAAGAATCATATCCCTTGTTGTTTCAAATTGTTATTAATTAGATTAGAATCATTAAATGGCTCTTCGTGAATTATTTATTTGGAATCGCAGAAAATATCAACAGAGGAAGGGCTTACGGAGTGGATTCACCCAGAAAGAAAGGAAGAGATAAAGCAAAATAACGCAAAGTTGGTGAAAGGAGAGAGCAAGAAAAAGAACGGTAATGCACAGATCAAATTCTGTCGAGTGGTAAAGTAGATACAGGAGAAACGTAATAACAAATGCCAGCCGCTTCAGAACTTATGTTGATCAACACATAGTGCAGGAATCTGAACTGTAAGATTATTTCATTGTTTTATTGAAAATATATTGAAATGATGGCCTTACTATGCGGACGTGTTCTTTGATACTGATGAACACCAAACTTAAAAGCATTCTAACTCGTCTTTTTCTCAATTTGTACACCGCTCTTAGTTAATGTATGACTTGTATGCAAGACATATTTTTCGCTTCTGAAGAATCAAAATAGTCCAGTTCATTTGAATTACTTTTTTCAAACATTCACAACATCATCATAACTCAAACGTGTGGATGTTTGACTTATTATATCTTTACCGAGAGTAATTAGGGGAGCTTAGGTGTAGATCACAGAAAAAAACCCCGAAAACTGTCGCACGTTTATCAATAAAATTAGCCCGTACAGCGCACAGTGTTATAAATAATATACTCATATATCGTGTATCGGAGGTTCCTATAACTTACCGTTAACTGAACAGCCTAATCGAGTCTTGGTATCACAAGACTTACAGTATAGTCACTGTGGGAGGTTACTTCCACTTCTTACTCGAGAAAAAACCTTGGTCAACTTACCATTCGTGGACAATTAAATACAAAATGTAACAAATTATAACTATCAGGATTCAAAGAAAGTAAATTATTTTACCTTTTTATTAGAAATGCTTGAACCAAATGACGTTTCACGTCAAAATTCATCTCCACAATTCCCGTTTTTCCCATGCTTCAAACATCAGATCAACCATATATACAAAGCCTGATGGGGAAAAGCATACAAGATCATATTTTTTTCAAACTTCATCTTTTGCTTCCTTACCACCGCAAAAAGCAGTATTTCTAATTTTAAGCTATGCTTTCAACCTTTACTTCCAGTTTGCCTTTGCTGCAGCTCACTGGGAATGATGAACTCTTGCACTGCAAACCTCTTCCTGTTCTAGATTAAATCATATCTAAAGAAGGTGGAATTTTACACATGTTTATCATCTGCCTTTCAGATGAGAAAGACCTGAAACCGACATTCACACAAATAGCGCAGTGGCGAGGTGTGCTTGAGAGAATGGCATGCTTTATTCGTTTGATCGATTTCCTGGTGATGGAGTTATTACGCAGACTTGTTCAAGTCAGCACTAGAACGCTCTTGGCCCAGGCAAGAGCATCGTCTGTCCTTGGTGCTCCAGTAAAACTTGGTCTTATGGAAGTGGAAAGTGTTGACCCAGCACGAAATGATGGAATAGAATCTATTCTGCGGAATGCAGAAAATGGACCAGAGGATACCGCAGTAGCTTTACTGAAAGTAGAACTAGTACTGAATGTTCCGGAACAACTCAAGAACCCCAAGGTTCAAACAAGTAAGCAACTATGTTCAGTACTGTTCTTATTGCTTAAGGTTTCAGTGTGATCCACTCCAGCACGCTTTAAACGCCTGACTGAATAGATCATATAGCACCATCCTAAAAGACTTCGCGTGCACAAGAAGGTCTTAAAATGGCCGCCATTTATAACGCACACTTGGAACGCCTGACTGAATTGATCATATAGCACTATTCCAGAAGACTTTGCGCGCATAAATCGTCTAAAAATAGCCGCGCCTCGTCGGTCGTGAAAGTGTTCTTAGTACATTTGAAATTCGTCATCTTTGATTGCATTTATCAGCTAGAGTTGTAAAAGGGTTTATAGGCAATTATTTGTGAAAGTGTTCTTATTATATTTGAAATTCGTCATTTTTGATTGTATTTATCAGCTAGAGTTGTAAAAGGGCTTGTGTGCAATTCCTTTGTTGAATTTATTACTCAGAACTTGTCTGTTTTACATTTTACTTTGCCGAATTAGTTTCTTCAAAGATAGGAGCATACGGGACAGTTAATGATATTGTGTCATCAATCTCGTTACGCGTTGTGGAATGGTGTCAATAGATCAGGTAAAACAGCGCTCTGATTGGTTAATTCCTAACACCTGCTAAACGTCCGATTGTCTGGTACTGGGAAGGGAGGTACAACAGGAGCATTTTCTTATCCCACGCTATAGTTCAGATGAGTTCAAGTAGTTATGTACTAGAGGCACTAACCACTTGTTGTGAAACTATTAGGCCCAAAGAAAAGCGTGACATTTAGTATGACACCAGCAACTGATTTGAAGGAGTCAGCGAACAGCACTGAACCGTCAGAGTCTTTAGTTGGAACTCCCCAAGTGACCTCTTACTTAGATGAATCGTCCGTAGGTTCTACTGAACCTGTTGGTCCATCTTCCGTGAAGTCGCCCGCCTGTACTTCTCCTACTCAACCTCAGTCACAAATCTTTTTAAACCCAACAGAAGAAGTAAGTAGAAATGTCCCTGTGGTCCTCAACTTCAGACTAATTGATGACTTTTTAAGACAACACTTTACACAAGCTCATATTTTTAGCACCAGACACTGGGCTAGTGAGCATGAAAAAGTACTAGCCCATTTGTAAGCAAAACCTACTAACCCATATATTTTCTTATATAAACGTCCACAATGTTGAGAAAAATAGAAAATTGCATTTTAATAATTGAAACAGATGCCCATTCAATATATATTATGTACCAAAAGATAAGCTTGTTATATACTGAAGGACAAAGTGGGTGGTAATCTTTTATCAAACATGTTGATATTTCACATGCTTGTTACACTTCAGTTTTGTCTTGGAATTTAGACTAATGTGAGTTAAGCCTTTCATGTAAATTGTTCTTCTAGGATGCTACTAGTCTAGTGGCCAGTAGGTCTAATATAGTAATAGGTCTTGCACCAAATTGTACTAGTCCCAGACTAATAGACTACCGCTAGTTTCGAGCACTGAATCGATAGAATAAACCCAAGACCCAGATCCTAACCTTGACACATTCACTTCATTCAAAACACAAAAGAGATTCCTGGACAATAGAGTATCGATTGTTGTGGTGCCAGTATTCCGTACATATTTTACAGTTTTGAGTTGCATCATTGTCTCAACACGTGCACACATACAAAGTATGTACTGATCGACTGACATATTCCCAGATTAACTGAACATACCACTGATTGAATCCATTCTTTCAGGAGTTCGAATCCACAATCTTGACTATCATATATGGGTTTGAACAAGCAGTTGCTTCCTTCAAGAGCCTTGTGAAGGATCCCCAGTTGGCAGTGTACGTCACTCCTCCATCTTCGGATACTGTGTACGTCCTGTCCAGAGATGAACCACCCGCAACCAAAGCCAAGAAGATTCCGTGGCCAGACACATATTTGTTGTTTGGTGAAGACGGCAAGTACCAATCGGACGTTAAGGAGATTGTACTACAAATCAGGGAGGAAGCAAACAGAGTTGTTGCTTTTTCTAAGGTGAATGAAATGTTGACATCCTAGGAAACCGCTAGTTATAACCGGGGCATAGTTTAAATTGTTCGGGTATATCTGATCCGAAAGCGGTCTTGGTAATTCGATGCCCAATAGTTAATGTTAAGAGTATATTTATGATTCCTGTGCATCTAGACTAGTTCAAAATCTGTTGTAAAGCAACATTTAATGATCCTATCTTATCCAGTTACCAGACTTTTCCATATGATAGTTTCTACTTGGAAATTAACGTTATAGGTAACAGGTTTTGTATTGGACACATAAAATAGTAAATGAAGAGAGGTCCAGTTACAAAACATTTTCGAGTTTCAAGATCATCGATCTATTTTCTATTCAGTCCTCAATTATACAAAAGTGGAAGAGTAAATGTTCAGAGAAATTTGTTCTTGCCAATTCCTAACTTGGAAAAGTAATTTTGTTGTCAAATGGCAAAATAGTAAGAATACTCCGAAATGGAATGATAGTTTTAGAAAATATGAAAGTGTAAGAACTGCTACTATAGCACTTACTCCTTAATTGGAACACTGTAGACGCGTCTAATACCAGACAAAAAGCCATTTTGTAAAAGATTTTGTGATCACCTACAACAGACCGAATATTTTTTCGCCGAAGCGTCTCCGAGTTTTTCATCAATTGAGGTAGAACTTTCCTGCCCTAAAATCCTGAAACAACAGGAGACCACTGTTTATATCTCGAATTGACATTTCCCTTTTTCCCCCAGAAATTTGACAGGTTCTGTTTAATGGTTGACAAAGCCAAGAAGGTGGATGTTGATGCATCGTTAAGCGAGCGCGAATGGAACACAGAAGAATTCTATTCTGTTCTCAATGTACATACAGAACAGGTATTTACATTTCTTCTATGCTTCTTTAAGCAGTAGCATGCAGGAATCTGAAAATTAATTTACATTGGTATCTAGTAACGGCAATTGATAAGACATTCATATTCCTTGAAAGGTTCTTGAAATGAGAGAGATGACATTATCAAAGCGAGTCGGGCTGTTTAATGTTGATTGCCGTGAATTCCAATCGTCATGTCTACCATACCCTGAGAAAGTACTCCATGGTGTTGCAAGACATTTCCCAGTTATTGCTGCCCGGCGCAACGATGCATTACTTAATGTTGTAAAGGTATAATTATTTAGATTGTGTACTAAGAAGACATCTCACTGTACTCATCTCCTTGCATTCACGATTTTGTAATTACTTTTTATATTACGCCTTTTGACACGCTTTAAAGTCTATTAATATCCAAAATTAATGAACGGTTGGAAGATGCTGTTGTGATTCCATTTTACGACCACAAATGATCTTAATATACGGTGTACTGTTCAGAAGAGAGATGTAATTTTTATATTATTTACAAGTAACATTAATAGGGAGCATTTAATGGAAGATTTAATGGAGCCGAAAGCAATTGTAGAATTGCACACATTTTAGGTATCCTACTGATGATCAGCTACTGACATGTGGTTTTATTTCCAGAACATGTAGTTGTCTTTTGAAATATAATTAATAATCTAAACGCAAAGTAACTAAAAGAGTATATCCGAGGTGACATAATATCATCTTTATCATCTTTAGTTTTTGAGAGTTAGCTAACATGACTCGTACAGGTAAATGACATTTTTTGGAGCCCTGTAAAAACATTCTACTAATTTTCTACTGATTTGTATGTAATATTAATTGGATTTCTCTAGTTTAATTCTATAGCTATACGAGCAGTGTAAGTTACAACGTAACCAGTATACCTATATTCATATCGTCATCATGTTTAACAGTAAGAAGGTGTCAGAGTGTTGACCACTGATACGCCATTCATACATGATGTTTAAGTTTACTAACTGATAAGTAGAAAGGAGGTGAGAGACCACTAACAGCACTGTGATACAGTATAAGCATAAAGTGATTTACCTTTACTGTAAAGGTCCAAAAGTAAACGTGATAGGATTTTGATCGTAAATGTGAGATGGTTTTGGTCCTAATGCTGTTGAAGGTTATAGATGGTTTAACTTAAATTTATTTTTGCTTTGATTTTTGACAGCATGCATCAAGAAAACTAGACAAGAGTCCTGAAGGCGTTGAAGCATTTGTTGAACATTTGGTGTTTTTGCATCGGATGGGAAATGAAATATCGGCCCTAGAGCGAGAGTACAACGTTGTCACAAGGATGTATACTATAGCCAGGAACTTTGATGTACCTATCAGTGCAGAAGAACTTGCTTTGTACCAGACCCTTATGCCAAGTTTTCAGCATCTCAAGGTATGGGGTTGTCCGAGTATTATAATTATATTATAATAGCAAATGAATCAAACCTTTTATAAACATTTTATGAAGAAGTCAAAGTCGTTGCATCACGAGATTCATGAAAAATCCACTTGTTCGTTGCCTGAATGAATGATAATAATTACAGTTCCAATTTGTCTTCTAGTCAACTATCCTTTACTGTGAAGCAAAGAAGGATGAGCACATCATGCTGTTTAGTCGCCAGTTGGACGAACTTATCAGTTCTGTCCGCCGAGATCTGGTAACAATCAAGAACAAGGTACGATCACCAAACCTTCTGGATTCAGACAATATTCCGCAGGTGGCTTCAGAGAAGATCAAATACTTGGCAGAAGAACTAGAGGGATTGTCACGGAAGACTCGCAATTATGCAACCTACCAGGAGCGCTTTGGTAGCTCTATGTCTACTGCAGTGCAGAGAAAGGCTATAGCCCAGTAAGTACAAATTCGGGACAGGGGTGTAACTTGACCTCAATCCTGTATATCATTTAGAAATCGTACCTAGTTTATCACTATAATAAGCATAATGCTATTTTGTGACTGAGACTGTTGTGCCTTCAGTTTTACAGTATATAAAATTAAATGAATGAAGTGGTAATTTCCATTTGATCAAAATCTATTTTCACGTCAGTGTTAGAGCAGTATTTTCGGTGCGCTGCGAAATTATTAGTTGACAATTGTAAAGAATTTGCGGGAGTACGAATACTCTGTTTATGGCGGACCTGGAAAAGGAATTGTATAGACTGTTCAATATCGCAAGCTTGAAAACCACACCTGTAATGACTAAAAAGACAAAAGGTGTAGAGGCAGTGCATCCCGGGATAAGTAGAATTCTTGTTTTAATGTAGAGGCTTAGATGGTGTATGTTGAGTCAACGTGAAGTTGTAATCATTCAGCTTCGTGTTTACTTTGCTTGGTGCCAGTTTTGTTTTCTTTGTAGATTATAATTACGTGGTAATCTCAAAAATGTATTGCAATGCTAAAATTATGACGTCGTCATTTAATAAGAAAATCATTTAATTGCACATTGTAAAAATATTTTTAAGTATGTCAGTACTGAACTAATCAGTTCTTTCATGCAAATGGTAATCATGGCAAGGACAGAGTAAAAGTGCTGGAATGAAAAGAATATGGAAAACCGAGCTTGTTTATTGGTTGCCAATCCAAGGTATTTGATAAATAATTACAGTTACGACTGTCCGAATGACAGTTATAACTGTTATTGTTATATAGCTAGTGCGTTTTTCACTCGAATGCGCACTCTTATTGGCTAATCGAGGTCACTTGGATGAGTTCAAATCAAAAGTTTCCGGCTGGTCAACATCTCAAGAATTGTTGACCAGCCGGCAAGCATTGCAGTCGCGCTATCCCCCTTTGAGAGCTGGATAATTTATTTTGTTTTAATAATTGTGTTTTATTTTGTTTATGCTACAATATACCAAAACGCTTAATGACTGCTCCCTCGAGAAACATCTGTTTTGTTTCTCTCGTGTGCAGTCACTAAGTGTATATTGTTTTATAGCTTGTGCGTTTTCGACTCGAATGCGCGCTTTCATTGGCTAAATCGAGGTCACGTGGATGAGTTCAAATCAGATGTTACCCAGCTGGTCAACATCTCGAAAATTGTTGACCATCCGGTGAACATTGCTGTCGCGTTGTCACGTTTGAGAGCGGGAAAATATGTTTTCTTTTAATAATTGTGGTTTATTTTTTATGCTATATAACAAAACACTTAATCACTGCTCCCTCGGGAAACATCTGTTTTGTTTCCCGAGAATCTCGATGTTTCCCTAAACGAAGTCGAGGGAAATATCGAAATTCGACGGAAACAAAACAGATGTTTCCCGAGGGAGCAGTCATTAAGTGTATAATGTTATCACCAGGTGATTGTGCATTCAACATCTTTCAAAACTGACGAGTCAAATATAAGAATGGCGGCCATTTTGTGCGCGCGAAGTCTTCTGGGATGGTGCCATATTGTCAGCTTCGTAATCTTTTAATGTAGTTATCATCTAGAGTTGTAAAAGGGCTGGTAAGCAACTATTTTATTGAATTTAGTATTTTATTTTATCGAAATTGTTTCTTTAAAGAAAGGAGCAAACAACCTCTCTTGTTACTAATCTTATTTTGCCTTCTGTGGTGGTGCCTCCTAACACGTGATAAACGTCCGTTTGCCTACGTAACTCTTAAATTTGTTTACAGGGTTGCCCTGTCGACTTCGTTAGGGCACACATCACCTCAAGCTGCGTCGTTACAAGCTGAGGTTACAGAAGTTGAGAGAGACCTGGTACTGAGGCGTTTACTGTGGGATTCTCTTCATGAATGGCAGGGTCTGGTTGACCAATGGGAGGCTACGGCCTTTGAAGCGCTCAACATAGAAGAAATGCAAAAAGATGTGACAAGGTTCATCCAAACTGTCTACTTACTTGAAAAAGGTTTGTTAACACCTAGTAGTTGCTGTATGTGATTATGTGACTACAGACAATATTTTTTTGTGATATAGAATCGACTTTTCTCACAATCGTTTGAAGAAAACTTCAGCATGAATGCAATACAACTGTTAAATTTATCAGTTATTTAAATAGATCTAAATTAGTGCTGTCTATTTCATTTAGTTGTGTTGTTTCCGTTAAATCAAAATTGCTATGCGATATATAAACACAGTACCAGATATACAACCCTGTATTGTGACAAAAATCATCTACCTTCCATTTATTCAAATAGTGTAATTCTGCCTGTTGGAAACCTTTGGATTTTGAACGATTTACTATTAATAGTATTTTTTATTGTCATAATTTCCTCTCTAGCACCTTTCCTGAATATTTGAAGTTCTGCAGTCGTAAGGGTTTCTGCCATTTTACTACAACCTAAATCATTTGTTTGTCATTTGTTGTTAGTAACTAACGTTGGTTTTGTGCTTTCATAAGGGCTTCCACCAAACAAAGTTGTTCCCCGATTAAAGCAGAAAGTAACAAGTTTCAAGCAAGGTGTTCCTGTTATTACGAGCCTGCGGAACCCATCGCTCAGGCTGCGGCACTGGGAGGCCATCCAGAACCTGATTGGTACTCGTATTGTCAGGGACAAATACTTCACTCTTGGTAATCTGTTGCAACTCAAGGTACGTACTTTCACGCCTTTTCTTGCCTATCATTCTGGAACATAAGTAACATCCTCGCTCATTCGGAAATATATTCGGAAATATAGGTAACATCCTTGTTCATCATTCTGGAACAGAGGTAACGTTCTTGTTCATCGTTCTAGAACACAGGTAACATCCTTGTTCATTCTGAAACATAAGTAACATCCTCGCTCATTCGGAAATATATTTGGAAATATAGGTAACATCCTTGTTCATCATTCTGGAACAGAGGTAACGTTCTTGTTCATCGTTCTAGAACACAGGTA
>JANSTR010152474.1:0-10737 GCA_025434805.1 Antipathozoanthus remengesaui | reverse complement strand
GTGGAGCATATAAAGTGCAACAGTATCCTAAATAAATTGTATTTGTAATAAGGTTACATGAGGAAACATGATTGAGGGCTGTTCAATTAACCCTTTTCCTCCTGACTTTTCAATTTAGTAAATTTATCAAACTTTGTGAAAATTGTCAACTTCTGAATTTCATGAAACTATGAACATTACTTTTGAGAATCTACTCTTTGAGACAAACAAAATGAATGGTCACTTTACAGAGTTTTGTCAACTGGTTCAAAAGTTAGGACGTTCTTGGTTCAGTATTTGAAATTGGGATTTAGTAGGGAAAGGGTTAATCCGGCATTGATGAATCATCTCAGCGTTTACCAAGCCTCGAAACTCAAAAGTCCATGACAGACAAATCATTTCTCCAAATGTACGAGAAAAAAAGAAAAAAATCTCTGATCCTGGTGGGATTCGAACCCACGACCTCCGGAACAGATCACAGTTGCTCTACCAACTGAGCTGCAAGGCCAGATGGGAGCAGGTCGTGGGAAATTAAGATGGTATAAAGCGGCAATGAGCACGTAAGTGAGGGTATAACCAGTAAGGTTTGGCCGCTCAGCACTGGAGAATAAACATATATAGTGGTATTACAATGAATGGTCAATACGAATCTTGAAAGTGAAAGTGAAAGTGAAACAATTACATTTGCGTTTTGTATCTACATTAAGAATCCCTATTTAGTGTCGTCGCGATCGACAATTGGATCAACAAGCAGCATTCTACGAGGTTGTTGTTTTGGACTATAACATGATAGACGACTGGCTTGTCATGATGAATGCTCATTAAAGTCAAGCCAAGTCTCTCCGTCGTCATCGTTGCCTCCAGGTAGCTCTTCACTAGTTTCAATGTGCTGTTTGAGCGCTCATTGTCCGCTGATGTAATTATCTTGTTTTTTTTCCTTGACATGCCTTTTTTTAAAAAGAAAAGGTATGCTCAAAAAATTCGCGTTTACTTCACTTTCGGGGGTTCGACCGAACCACCCAAACCACCCCTAGATCCGCCCCAGTGGTTTCTCTAGCGTAGGCCTTAGCTAACCTCAGTTTCTTCAATAGTTATTGTAATCCCTTTTTTCTGAATTGTCTATAAATTGTATTTGAATTGGGTCGAATAAACTTGTTGTTAATAAATTTATGTCAAATCGCTTTCTCCTTGCATGGTAAAACTGACTTTATGAAAAAGGGTATTTAATATAATTATAGTACTAGTATTGAAGTGTATACGTGTATTTCGTTCATTTAATAATAATAGCTATTTATTGGTAGCACAAAAAGACCCACCAGAACATAATTATAGTTTGATGTCAAGGCACGAATACGTGCGGAGAAGCGTATGGGGATTATCGAAGTTGTTTTCTCAGGCGTTTGAGTGCTCACATGTACTTCTTTTGTAAAAAATCAGCCTTAATCAGCATACTGTCATATACAGAAAGAAAATGTCCAAAATCTCATGTCACACAGGTTTTCCGCTAATCAGAACTTTCGAACAGTAAATATTGTTTTATAACTGAAAAACGCTACATGCGCTGCATTAAGACCTGAAAACCAGTGACTGCCATTGGCGTTTGCTATATTTTGTCAGGTATTGTTCATGTTATTGCGATATATTACTAAGTAGCTGAGATTTTGGGCAAATGTGTTGGTAAGACGTAAACAACTGTGGGAAATAGTAGTAAGTCTAATGGTGTTTTTCATAACATATAATAGAGCATTCATCACATACCAAGCAGTACAGTGACAATATAATAGTACGTATCGAGCGTGCGATGAAAGTGTTACACCACGCCAGTAAAGCCGCGTTCGACAGCATTTTCACTTGCTTTTAAGTACGATTGAGGCCAACTTTGAAATGTTGTTAAACTGGAACTTAAATATTAGCACCTAAACTGTAGCCTTCTAAAGAAATTTTTCATAACATTTTGTTTATAATTTTGTCACAAATTGTATGAAACAATTTAAATATCAAATTCGTAATTTAACATAATACGTCAGTTTTGCCATCGTTCGTATAAATTACAAATACAGCACTCTTTCTTTGGTTCGTTTAAAGTTTATAACTTTACTATAATACCCATACAATCAGCCAGGGCAAGTCTTACTTATATTATTAGCATAGCTTTCGGGTACCCGTGACAAACCTGCGAAAAAGTGCAAAACATTTCAAGCTCTTGTCTTTGCAACAACCCTTCAAATGAGAATCTTAATTACATCAGTTAACACAATACGCGTAAACCAATAGTATTTTATCTGTTAATCGGAAGTTTGAACTTTACTTTTCCGGCTGAGTATCAACCGAGATTCTATCAATTGCACATTTAAATCTAAAGATTAGTTTGTCCTGGGCGGTCACCCGTTTACCAAAACGTAAACTTTGTTTGACTTCCCTCTGTGCGTGCAAGAAGTTAATAGGTTAAGAATGTCACTAAATGTGTACGGAGTTGGCAAAAGAATTGTAAAACTTACAACTTTTCGTAAGAAAGGATAGAATTAATGAATACATTTAGTTCGAGAATGATATTCAACCCCTCTTCGATTCTCTTTCACTCAGTACGAACTAACCGTTTCATTTTATATTAACTAGTACTAAATAGTGACGTTATTTGTTTTGCATTTTATGAAACGAAAACCAAATGTTAAGTAATAAACAATTTTTCACATTCAAAGCCTGAAAAGGCTAAAGGAAACATGGCTTACTAGTGTCTTTGCGAAAGACATTAATGTAGGCCAAATTGAGATTTCGTTTAGAAGGTAAGTCAGACTGCTATTAACACTCCAAATCCCGTTCTGTATCTTTTGCTCAAATCATTCCCCCTTCTGTGATATCGAATGGTTTTTTGTTGTGTTTAATTATAAAAGCTGTGCTAACGGAGAAGAAAATTAACTTGATCACAATTTTCTTGAGCATTTGGTATCTCCGAAGTTTACGAACTGCGAATCGATTGTTCAAATGTCTACTCTCTTTTCCTTTGCTCATCTTGGTTTCATTACTCAGTCAAATAATTGACCTTATCTTTGTGTAACTGACCGCTGCCCGACTGAATTGATAATAAGTCTTGCCATCACGACAAAAACTTCTCGGTGTGTAATAATTATATCCAGATATCGTTCATTTATAACAAGATGAATATGTTCAAGAACGAGGACGATACTGTGTATAGCTACACCAAGTATCTACCGTTATCGGTATTATTTCAACTTAAATCTACAAATGATTCCTTCATAAATGGTTCTGCGGTTTATATATTATTAATTCTAATATCGGACTTTATCTGACAAAAACGTTTCCTTTGTTCTCAGTTTGTTTTCTATGTTTTGAAAACAGTGCTTCTCCTCAAATCCTCACACTTGTCCCTGAATGGGTTTGAACGCGAGTATTTAGCTGTCGGTCAGCAACTGATTTTGTTGGCCATTTCTCAGTAATTTGCTACTTTTCTCCGATTCTCAGTAATGGGCTAACCCATTCAGACTCTCGTCTAAGAGGCGTTGACACTACACGACGGATGTTAACTCGCTGTAAGAGAGTTTCGAACTGCAGTATTGTAGTACTAGTATTAGTAACAGTTCAAGATTGAGCAATATTGCGAGAACGTATACAGTTGTACACTTTTGTCGAGACTGAATCTTTGCTAAAGTGAACGTTATAGTTGAAGTCTTCTATATAGAGATTATACTTCTAACTAACCTGGAAAGTCTTCAAGAGATAACCCGGTGTGTTTGCGCAGAAATCTTAGTGTATCTTCAGCTAGAATAATCTAATTAAATTAAATTTATATCTAACACCTATTAAATTAAAATCTAACACCTATTAACTTAAATATGTTCATATGCGTTTTACAATCTAATTTCAAATTACATTATTACTACATATCAGTACCAGTTATACAAAGAACCGAGTAAAATTTAACTAACTGATTCCCTTTAATTTATTCTCCCTACCGAATAATAAGATTCCGAGTTTGTTCTAAAGTTTCGGAACAGAAGACTGCAGTCTCCCATATAGAAATTCTAATTTTATTTGTGACTTCACAGAGTGGAGTTTTACAGTGTATTACAAAAATATTAATGTTAAAACAGCGGCGAGGTGGCTGTAAGAAAACCACATACAGGGCTTACAAGTTACATTAGCTAAGCTAAATTTTGTTCGTTTACAAGTTGGTAGTATAGATATGGTCAAATTAATGGATTGATTTATAATCTGTATATAACTGACAATAGAGAAAGTAATTCCTTTTCGGCTGCAGATTGATTGTTTCTCAGCCACGAATCGAAAGATATCTGAATTTCAGCTATCTTCAGTTTCGGGCCTAATTATTTCTAACATGAAATTTAGGTCAGTGTCTGTTCACTGAACATATCACCCGTGCATGTTGTATAAACATTTGTCATTTATTGGTTTCATTATTGATTTGTTTGTAGTGTTTAACTTTCTCCCTCGAAAAAAACGAAAAAAAATAAGAAAAACGATTGAGGCAATTGCCTCGGTTTGCCTCATATTGTCTACGGCCCTGAAGTTGTTAAATAAGGCAAATATAATCGAGCGCAATCGTAAGTCAGGACCTTGGAATACAATTGTTTGTTTCTTTCTATTCGTATGCCAACAAGTTGCAGACATAGCAGTGTTGGTTATGGAGGAATGTCTCTCTATTTCTAAGGAAAATGGCTGAATATTGTTTTGGTAGTATTTCTTTTATATATCGAGAAAGGTAAACTAGGCTATGCCTTTAATGTAGTTTATATGTCACAAATGTCTAAAACGTTCCATTTGCGAAAGAGCAGAGTAGAGTGGGCACAGTAAACAGCAAATACCATGCTTTTTATCATTACCTTCTGAACTAATGTTAAGACGACCAAACTATGTTCCCATAAGTAAGGTAAGGATAGACCAAGGCATTATAAAATTTGGACAGTTCATTACACCCCAATGTAGCAGACCTGGTGGCATCTGAATTTTCATTAGGTTCTTACAAATTTTCCACCAGGTTACTTCAAAAATGGGCATGTTCATGTTTCTTGTTAAAGGGTATATACAAGAATTCTATGAACCAAATTATAAGGAAGGCTGCAGTTGCAACTGAAAGTTGAGTTCAAAGTTCAATAGTTTTATTCCGATCAGATAAAACGTTTTAATACATCAAATCATATTTTGTTATTTTTATATACTGACACGTGTTTAAGTAGCACAAAGAGACACGCAAAGAGACAGAAACGAATGCTACCGTGGTCAATTAGGTCACGAAGGATTGGTTTGTTTCAAAAATTAACTTGGGCCCAGGTTGGCCTAAAACCCCACCCGGTTATGGAAAATATCCTGCTGGTGTTTCAGTTCATTTAGCAAGTTAACTAGTGACATGAAACTGACCAATCACAGCGCAATTAACCATATATATAGTGAGAGGTTATTGTCACGCCGTCTGGTTAACACTGGTGGTAAGGTGCCAGCCTACCGTGCGGGAGGCTCGGGTTCAATTCCCGGCCGAACCAACAGGGTATTGAAATATTTGTGGAGAAGGTGCTGCCTTTGTCCTAACAACTGCAAATCGTTAGATTCTTGCGTCTTCTCGGATAAAGACGTTAGACCGTACCTTGGAGTGGTATAGTCTCCCCGATTAGTAGGGTTCATGTCCGGCCGAAAGATTGAGATTTAAATATAGCCACTTTCAATGTACTTGTAGGTTTATGGCATAATCCAACGTGTTGCAAAATGTCATTAACTTTAACATCAGCACAGTTTTCTCAGCGCTTCTCAGTCATCCCATCTTAAGTTCTTTTTTTTCCTCACAGTGATTTCCATTATTTTGTCTCTATTTTTGCTTGCCTATTTAATTTTTCTCTTCTCGCGGAGAAGGTTTCAAAAATCCTAACTTCCGAAGTTTGCTTAACTCATGAGTGTCTTGATGCATCTACTGCTTCTCCGAATCGGGTAGCAGTCAGATTTACATTGTACAAATATTTGTTTTTCCACACAGGTACAGAAGATGTTTATCTCTTTGCTTCTGCGAAGCATATTACTTCTACTGATAATCAGTACAACACTAGCTAACGATGCCAAGCATGTAGAAGCAGACACCAAGACATCCGAAGATGATAGACAAGTCAAATATGATGTCATAGAAGAGCCTGCAGATGACAAAGATCCTCAGGTGAACAGCATCGATGAGGACCCGGATGAGCCGATTGAGAACGACGAGGCGGACGGACCTGAGTTTTACAGCTCCGATAAAGAAGGCTCTGACGACGGTGGAAAACTGTACAAGCGACAGAATATTCGTAAGTGTCACATATCGATTTACCCACAAAAAACGTCATGTACATTGCTCTCAAGACCTTTCCCCCAACAACATATCATCTTTAATTTTGTGATACTGAACAAGCCTTAATGAGTGATTGTTTGCCTGAAACACTTTGATCAGTTCATGTTTAGTGAAGTAACTTTCGATTACGATACAACAACAAAAATAACCTCAATACTTAAATGTGTAAGTTTAAACTTTCCTTGAATTAAAATAATCAAGCTAGGCAAGTTTTCAACTACTACTGTAGTCTTGTTCACGTGCGGGCTGATGTGAAAGCTACAGACTGATGTGAAAGCTACGTTGAGCTGAGACACTAGTGAGTGACGAGAAAGATAAAGAGATTGAAATCGAACAAGTACACACAGTGCTGAAACTCAATGGGTTCTCTAACTGGATATTGAATACCAGCTGTAGCCAGACGAATAAGTCACAAACAACGTTCCAATCCTTCACCGCCACAAGAAGTGGCCCAAACTAAGCGGTTAGATTACCGAATGTGCGAGGGGTCACTGAGCATATATCCAGATTATACCGACGGTATGGAGTTAATTCATATGTCAAGCCAACCAACACCTTGAGGCAGCTATTGGTTCATCCGAAAGACCCAGTCCCTAAAAGCAAATTAACAGGCCCGGTGTACCAGATCCCTTGTGACTCGTGTGAGGCTGACTATGTGGGAGAAACGGAACGGTCGCTCAAGGCTTGATTCAGTCAACATCGGAGGCCCAGCACGACAACATCTGAGGTCTCCAAGCATATTCACTCTGACTGGAGGGGGACACAACATAGCCTTGAGAACGCTGAAATACTGGCAGTCGAACCGAGATGGTTCGAAAGAGGAGTCAAAGTGGCAATTTTTATCCGCGCACTCCGCCCGCCACTTGACCGTGACGGGGGGCGGTATAACCCGACCACACGTGTGGACAAACACGATCGGGCGGCACCTAAGCCGTCCCAGTCCACCGTAGCTTTTACTCCAGTCTGCAGTCTTCACACCATCCTGCGCGTGAACAAGATTACAGTAGTAGTTGAAAGCTTGCTTAGCTTGATTATTTTAATTCAAGGAAAGTTTAAACTTATACATTATTTATACCTCTTGAATGGATGAATCTACACAAAGCCTCAATACTTGTCAAATATTGGGCGAGTCCTTTGCAAAAAAGAAAAAACCACTTAGTACAAACACATGTATTATACTGAAAAAATAAACTCTAATTTTATATATATAGATATAAAAATATACTAGGATTTGCGCCAAATGCTAAGGTGTTTAATGTTTTGTTTTCAACAAACTGTCGGTTTCTTCCACATGGCTTTCCCAGAGAAACGTCACAACCGCCAAACGCTCCCCCGGCCTAACGTACATATGACGTTCTTGTGTTTGAATAGGGAAGTTGTTTTATTATCGCAATCCTGCGATTCAGAAAATTTCCATTCAGAGTTGAATACACAATTTTCAATAACGGAAGGAGAGACTCATTGATAGTTGTACTTGTTGACGGAGAGAAGACAAAATCCTTAATTGAAAGGGATTAAAATGGAAGTCGGAGATATAAGGTTTTCACCTTGTAAGCAGAACTGATTCCAGGCCTTGTTCTTTACAGCCTGGGCGCCAAATATGGTACAGCCTGCCTTGAATTGCTGCCCTGCCAACATGTTCTGTCCAGGTAGGTTCATGGATTTCAGGTCCAGGTAACTCATAGAGAGTCGATATCGTGGATGGGCAGAGGGTCGGATAATCTCCAAACATCAAAAGCACCGCATTCCCCAGCCCAGCGGATTCCCAGCATTCCTCTTGGTCGGATGGTTTTTGTTTTATATTTTGTGATATATGTTTTCACAAAGCAACCTTTTTTGAATTATGTGTTCAAACTTCGCTAAGATTTTCATTGCTTCATGAATACCTGTATTTTTCGAATTTCATACAAATTAATTAGATTTAATAGAGGTAGTTTGAAGAGCACTTGACGAAACAGGAAAGTATTGTTCTGTGTGTGACTGATGAAACAAATAATAAGATTGTTTGCACATTGTAATTCACCAAACGTGAGAGACCACATCAGCTTTAAACAACAGGAAGTGAAAGAGTTTGTAAACAAAGTACTGGTGGTATTATCGAAATTCAGATGTATTCTCTTATATAATCACAAATCTAGATTTTAGTTCTATAATAAAAAGGTGAAGTAAACGGATTGTCGCTTGATTGAATAATATTATAGTTAAATTTAGTACCACTGATTACTTCATAATCTCTTCGAAACGTAAACTATTTCACATTTGTACTCACAGGCAAACCACCT
Source organism: Antipathozoanthus remengesaui (assembly GCA_025434805.1). Classification (NCBI taxonomy): domain Eukaryota; kingdom Metazoa; phylum Cnidaria; class Anthozoa; order Zoantharia; family Parazoanthidae; genus Antipathozoanthus; species Antipathozoanthus remengesaui. The sequence continues at coordinate 2,130 of JANSTR010152474.1, read as the reverse complement.
TGTCCTGTCAACATGGTTGGGTTCTCCCAACCACAGGCAGCCCAGATTGGAGCTCCGTTCCAGACACCACTTCAGGTTTCTAATCCTCGTTACGAGGCGCCCGCGATACGCACGGATCCTGGGCCTCCTCCTAACAGAGCTGAAACTCTCCAAATCCATGGACGAAGTGAGTTTGGGTTTAATATTACAGTTGGACACGGCCGATAATTCGAAGTAGTTATTTTTGGTTTCCCTTGAGATTTCGAATTGTTGGGTTCAACTCTTTTTAACGAAAGCATTTTTGAGTAAAGCAAGCGCCGAATATTTGTTTGAAATAATTTATGATTTCTCAATTAATAACTACAAGTACAAATACAAGTACAAGATATTGGTTGTGTCAGATCTTTGTGTTGGATAACAACTTAACTACGCTACTGTAACAGTGTTGCACATGACAAATCGAATTTTAACGAAGATCTCCCAAATGTACTGCTGGCGTGATTTTGATTTATCAAACTGAATTGAGACCTATTTTTAATGTACCGTGGGCGTGATTTGATTTATCAAATTAGGTTGAGACGACCTATTTTTAAGTCTATTTGATGTAACGTTTTGAGGTAACAAACAATAATATCATAATTACACATGCTTAAAATTCTTACAAGAAAATTGTTTAGCTTAAAAATAAGCTTTCGGCGAAAACTCTAGCCTTGTTAACACTGTTGTAGCCTCGCTTTGATGTGGAAGTGAGGCTATCTGGACTAGCAACTTTGTACACATGCCTCTTTTGCGATCCTCTCATCAGTTATGTTGCATGTGCCAGGGGTGGGACAGGTTGAATCGCCCCCATCTCGGTTGAGACTTGGCGTCATTCACATGGACAAGATTGATTCCTTCACCTCTCTTTCATACCATCCATGTTCCACGCCCAATATCCTTGATCCCGTCAAGCTAACTGAGTAATAATATGGTGTAGTGCTCGACAGCAAACAACAACAACAACAACAACAACAACAACAACAACAACAACAACAGGGGAATCTATTTCACCTCGAACATTATAACGACAACGATATTTTAAAATAGTATTTCCGCTTGTGTGAATGCTTCAGTCAATAATTTGAGACGAAGTTTTCCTTCAACCTGCCCTTGAAAGTCCTAATGGATAGAGATTTTGATTCTGCATCTAGCGAATTCTAAACTTTTGCTCTTGAAACCACAATGGCCGTTTGTTACAACTAATTATTTGCGTATTTCTTATCTTGCAGACTTCGAGAGTGTTGGTTGCTGGAAAGACACTTGGGCCAGGACCATGCCTTCCATGGAGGGCAAACATCCATTACTGATGGAGCCTGATTATAAAGCGCGTAGTAACGCCCTATTGAAGTGTGCCGAGGCCGCACTGGACAATAGTTTTATGTTCTTTGCCATACAGAACGGTGGACAGTGCTTCAGTGGCCCAGATGTTGATAAGACTTTCATGCGATACGGTGTTAGCAACACTTGCAGGGGTGAGTAAGCTGGGTTTATTCTTCAGGAGAGGGACGTAGGGGTTTTCTTGAGTACGTGCAGATAAAAAATAACAAGTTTACAATTTTAGTTTCCATCGTGTTTATAAGTGACCAGCCTTCTCAAAATAATTCAGGGTCGTAAGTTCACATGCTGCTGGAGAAGGCTAAATATATATCCTCATAGCACAGTTTTCAACTATGTTCATTTGATATATTGTAAGTTATGAAGGAGGCTGCATGCCAAACGTCTAGAGAGGCGGCTGAATGAGCCGCTTGCCGCCTGGTTTTGAGAGGGCTGAGTGCAACTCATACACTTGCTCGTCCATAATAAATACATTGTCATACGTTCTAGAAAGCACTAGAAATTTCTTTCAAGAATCAGTTGAACGTAGCAGTTCTGCAACAGAGAAAGTTCTTGAGAGGTGATACTGAGCGGCACTTATCGTAAAATTCGTGCTTGCTAGCGAATGGTAAAACTCGGTTCTTTAAAGTGATATTTCATTATCACCAGAGTACATGCAATCGAGATTGCATGAAACAAACACTGGCCAAATATTACAAGGTTGTATTTAGTGAATAAACCCCCTCTACGCTTTTTGTATTGAGCAATACAGGCCCGAGGCTGAAAAAGTGTCCGAAA
>JANSTR010152463.1:0-10738 GCA_025434805.1 Antipathozoanthus remengesaui | reverse complement strand
CCCCTCTCCCCCTCCCTCTGTTAGTGCTCCGTTTTACGAGACCAACACGTGTTAAAGAAAAGTTGAAGCAGGCGTCGGATTTACCGAGAATGGAACTGGGGGCCTCTATACCTCCGACGGCTGCGCACTATGCAATTGTGCTACACCTGCTTCATAGTAATAGTAGTCAGTTGTACTAACATCAAAACTGAACGACCTCACATTTCTTCTATTTACAGAAACAGATGAAATGGAAGAGTCGAAGAGCAAGCCTTTTGCAGATATGAATTTCAAAGAGCGCGTCATTCATATACTGGACAAAATGTTCGACTTCAGTAAGTCTTGTTTGGGTTTGCCGTTTTGGGCAAAAGATAAACAGTAGTCAACTTGTTACCCCGATAGTAGCCGTATGCTAAATTGCTGGGGTTTTACAATGCTGTTGGGGGACTTTGGTGTACAGACCGCTTTTTATAGGTGCAATGTGCAGCCACGCAGTTTACAATTTTAGGAAAATAGCCCCTGCGACCAAGAACAGACTATAACACCGGGTTGAAACCCTATTCTTGTTGAGAAGTCCATAGATTCTTTTTTAAGTTTCCCGATATCTAGAAGATCAAGAAACTATACCAACGGCTTTATATTCTTGTCCACGGACGGTGTGGCGAAAGAAGGTCACACAAAGTTCAACCGCTAGACCAGACCGGCGATTGAACCTGGGACCTCCTGGTTGGCAGTCCTGTCAGACGTTTTACCAACTGCGCTAACCTCACACACACACACACACACACACACACACACACTGAGGATGTTGAAATGAACTCAGGACCTCCTAGTTGGCAGTCGGAGATCTTACCAACTGCGCTAACCTTTCATACACTTGACTCAATTGGCATTCAGTACTGTCGCTGTATGTGTTGTTTGTCGGTAGTCATTCGCCTACGATCGGTTCTTGATATGTTCTTGATTTTCGTGCATTACAATCCTCAACGTTCTCACAGAAACGTTTCTTTAAAACGTTTGTATTGGTAGTAAAAAATCAATAATTCTGTTCACAGAGCTGACGATGTGATTATACCAGCAATAAAGGCAATGCTAAAGTTTTACCTATTATACGAAAATTAACAGTACACGTTGACAACGCGAATAAAATTTGAATTATACAAAACAAGCGTAAGCTTTTCATACATTAAATACATTCATTGACATGCATTAAATTAATGCGTTTTTTTTTAAATTCACACTAATAAAGTACATAATTAATTTTATATAATGAAGTATTTGAGATTATTAAATTTTCAACCACGGATATTGCGTTTCTAGCGCTCTGATTGGTTTTCTCAATCTCGGTTATGAGCTCATATACCGACCGTGTTCAGCGAGAAGCTAAATTTCCCATGGACAAAATGGTGGAAAAAAGTAGATTTTGCGAGCTTTCTAGCGAAGAAATACAGGAACGTGTAGAAAATACTAATGAAATTTAATAAAACAATTATTCCATTCGCGCTTGTTGAATATGAGTTTGTTTATAGCCAACGAGGCGCGCCTCGTTGGCTATTTACCATCTCATATCCAACGCGCGCTCATGGAATAATTGTTAAATATAGGAATCACGCGGCTGATCAGATGAGAAAACTGCGAAAGAAGTTTGGTCACAATTTATTGCTAGATTCTTTTAACTTGGTTAAATCTTCGTACTTTCCCGTTTATTTACAAGCTAAAATTATGAGAACAATTTAATAGAAAACGGACAATGGAGAGTTGACAGCAATAAGTGAATAACTTGAAGTTGAATATAAAATTAAAAAATTTCAAAACAAATTCTTTGTACAAGTTGACAATTATTAAAGCTGAAAATATTTATTTATGCTTCTCTGTTAACTGTAGTTTATCTATACAACCTATAAAAAGTCAATTGTGACCTACCGAGTTGTTTGCACGAAACTTCTTCACAGTGTTTTCCAAGTGAAGGAAATTCCGCCATCTTGTATTGGCTTAGCGACCTGGCTAACTTTAGCTGTCACAAGTCCCGCGCGGTTTTTGATTTCTAACGCCTGCTTGAAAATGTTTGTCGCAAGTTGTGAACAGGAATGCAAAAGTATTAATTGGCAAGAATTCAGTCTTCTTCTGGTAAGTAAAATTGTAAAGGTATGATTCTCACATCTGCAAATAATATTTTCTTCCTTAATAATTTTACACTAAGTTTGAGTAAGCGAGCGAGAATGTTTAGGCGCTTCATTTCTGCGACCGAATTTCTGCAGTGTCATACTGAAGTCTGAATGACAATTTAATATTGATATTGATATAAAATTAAAAGGGATAATAAACAACAGGCAGCCCAAGATTTGAACAGATTTGTAAGAGTTAGTATTGGAAATACGGAGTTATATAAGACTTTGTAAGGGAGAACATTCGACCTTCATGTAAAATCAAAAGACAAAATATGTTGGTTTGAACAACAGAAATAAAGATCACTTACCGCAGTTGTCACTTGTGTGTGTCTGTACGCAGTTTGGGGGCCATTGGAGGTGATTTCGGGAAATTATGGCTTTCAGAATTTCTCCCCGTAAGAAGAAGTAGAAGGCTGGAGACATCATATCCATCCCATTGCCACGTGAAGCTCAATAAATTCCCTTTATGCCAACACATCACCATAAAACCATGTCAGCACACGGGCAGATGAATGTTCTTCCCAATGAATGCCATTTCAGGTCCCTGAACGTATTTCGGTGGAACTGAAGAAAGAATTCTTGAGGTCAAATTGACGGTTCATAAACTCAAACGGTTCGTTCAGAACACAACTGAGACTTCGGCCATTGAGACTTCGGCCTTGTAGCCACACCAGCATGACAAAAGTCCTCTCATCTGGAGGTGGCACAATCCAAATTGTTTGTGATTGGTTGATTGTTGATTCGCCCTGTCGTTTTGGCCTAGCACAGCCTGTGATTTTTGCCGGTTACTCCACTTGAATTTGCCGCCTACTTTAGTTGAAACACTGTTGAAAACAGAGGGTTATTTAAGATCACACTATGGCACTCATTGTCTGTTATCTGGCTGTTCCTCAACTTTTGCCACCTACTATATTTCTTATTGAAAACCCTGATAATTAAGCATATTCATTATAATATAAATTTGTTTATATTATGTAACCCCAAATGTATTTTATTGGTCTGTATTGATTTCCCCAACAGCCGGCTGTATCAATAGGTAATGTTGGCCAACTAGCGGTAGATCTCATCATCTCGTCACTTACCCTAAATCACCACCGTATTGGATATTTCCATGATGCCTGCATTCTTCCAATGGCAGGAAATGATCCATTTAACTCAAATGACGATACTCACGGCAGTCTCAACATTGGAATTGAAGGTTGATGTTATGTTTTGTTATTGTGTGCCTTTTCAATATTTTTATTTTATATTTAAAATAATTATTAAGGAAACCTGCAGTGAAAAATACATTACTGGCCAAATAAAAACAAAATTCAGGATGGTGGCATCCATAGACAAAATACTGGCAAAATACCAAAAAGATTTTTACGCCATTCTTGTTTATGCGACAGTTTTTAGCTCTAACATTTCACACTTCAAACCAGTGCAGCAAGATCTTTTATTTGGCCTGTAAAGTAGTTTTCACTGCAGATTTCATTTAAAGCATTATTTTACAGTATGCCAGGTTATTTTTTGGCTATGATACTAGAGAATCCATAGCAAAAGCTTGTTCTCTCTGGCTGATGTAAAGTAAAATTGAAGAGTCTAGTGTAAAAACAACATATTGTGACTTTGTATGGCAAATCAAGTAAATTCTCCCAAAGGTTTTATTTATAAAGAAAAGAGGAATAACTTAGGGGGAATTGAGAACTCAATCAAAAGTCACTTACATTGTTTTTGCACTAGTGTCTTCAATTCTCCTAATTAAATCCGTTTACAAGGGAATCAATTCAGATAGTTTAGGAGAATTCAGTAATACACCAGTGGTATTTTGGGGGCTGAAATGGTTAAAACAAGTATTGGTTCCTTCAAAAGAATATTGACACCGAAATGAACTTGTCCTAAATTCCTTAATATTTAAATTGGTTTGCAGTGTACAAATGTGAAGAACCCAAGTTGATTGTGATACAGCAAAGAGCACCTCTTGTGAAGGTAATAAATCATCTTTGACTCGATCGTTCATTATTTAGCTTGAATTACTATTGTGTTTACTTGTGCCCCTCCTTGGCATTTCTGTTGTACAGTGTAGTGAATGCACAGATTTATCTTACCATGCACTCAGACTTTGAGATTGGAATAAGTAAAAGGAGCTAGCATGAGAATAATTGAAGACACTATAGTGCAAAAACGATGTAAGTGACTTTTGATCAAGTTCTCAATTCTCCCGAAGTTATTCCTCTTTTCTTTATATAACCTTTGGGAGAAATTATTTAATTTTTCATACAAAGTCACTTATGTTGTTTTTGCACTAGACGCTTCAATTATGTTGGTAGGCATTGTAAGAACCATTTTGTATTGTTTACAATTTCTGGAAGTGTAATTTTAGAACAAGTTTTCGGTCTTGGTCAGAGAGACTTGTACTGAGCACGAGGTCACTCCCAAGGATTGTGGGAAAACAAGATGGCCAGATGCAGCATGTTTTTGTTTTATTGTTGCTCTTTTCATGATTTTCTTTGTTTGTGTATGCTGCAAAGACCCACAGATACATGTTAGTTTGAAAAAATTATACAGGAGTCCCAGTGTACTGTCAACAACAGTTGGTGGTGTATGACAGTAGTTATGTTGAAGTAAGTGGTTAATAATATACTATAAATGATGCAAAGCAGTCTGCCTGTGTGTGCTATAAAATGCTTTCAATTGGCCATTCATGACCAGAAGAAAAATATCCATGGCTAGTAGCAGCTACAGTAGTAGAACTCCAGCAGCTCACTCTTGATTCAAATGTGGCAGTACGTAGCCAACTGGCAAATATTGTTTTGTCATCTTGACTACTGTAAGTTCTGACTATGTTGTAAACCATCAATTGACCGTAACAAAAAAGATGGCGACTGGTACATTTACCCATAATTCCTAGCATGCAAAAAGACATGAAAACGCTCATAAAAATGTACAGAAAGGATCTGAAAACTTCAAACCTGGTATACACAGTCATGTTTGTGCATGAACACGTTTCCCAAACAATGGTCTTCCATATTCAGCAATTCGCTGAGTTAGGTTTGCAAGGCATTGTGGTCAAATGTACAGCCGCCATCTTTTTTGTTACGGTGGATTGCAGCAGGTCGTTTAAAATTATCTCTTATTTGGAGCATCTGTGTACATAGCAGCTCCTATTTGGTGGATATTTTTTCCCCTTGATGAGCAATGTCCTGATTTCGGGACTCCTCTTTTGTGGAGGAATTTAAGTTGTTTTGCCCGGCAGTTTGGGCAACTTCCATCGATCACATTGCGCCTGAGCTGTCATGCATGGCCGATGGCGTGTCAAACCATCCCAATGCCTAAGAACTATGGCGGGAATATATTCTAATTTCTGGTCCTTTATACCTATGGGTTGTATGGCAAATGGGATATGAAGATATGAACAGTCACAACCGGTCATTGGCTAATGGCTGTAAGGCTTTGGAGAAGAATGCCCAAAAATCGATCAATCTATTATATTTATAGAGTGAAATAAACGAAAAACACACTTGACAAATATTGAATACATTCATGTAAAACTACTCGCCTTTAGCCCAAAACTCGCCAAAGGCAGCAGCACAAACTTCGACTACTCGCAAACATCAAACCCCAGACCGGAAACCGTTTGCAAACTACCAATAAAACGGAAACACAACTGTACCGTACCAGAGCTCACAGCACCTGCCATACATCTTTAATTATAATTAAGTATATACTACTAGTACTAGTAAAAAGGTTCTTGTAAAAAGAATGGCAAAAGAACTAATTAAGAAGATTGCACGAAGGATTAACCGGGGACTTCCTGGTTGGCAGTCAGCCATCTACGTCCTACTACAACTTGTCCTACTGACAGCTTACGTACGTATGGCTTACGCACAGCTTGCGTACGGTTACTCAGTTGTGGGCGGCGTGAGTTTGAGAAGTTGTAGAGCAGATGCTGACTCGCTCCGTTATAGCAGTGGACACAATTGCTGCAGATCAGTCATAATGTTCGACTTGCCCCTGGAGCGCAGTGAAGAGCTAAGCAAAAACGATGCCAGAACTGGACTATACCCATTCTGGCAAGGTTTGTCCAGGTTTCTCCCTGTTAACTATACACTTGGGACAATGAGACTGGACAGAAGACAACTGTCAGGGCAACAATTTTACAGGCATAAATCGTACGGATTTGTAGATCCGTAAGAATATATTTGTTCCTGAAAATAAGTTCTTAGTATCAGAGGATGAAGTCACGAGGGATTGATCACCCAATGGAAGGAAAAAAGGAGGCACCATCCGACCTTTTGCGCTAGGTTTATTGGACAATTACTGTTTGGGAAATGCGACCGGCTGAATCTCTTGTCGAGGTTAATGACGTCTGGCTTACTAAGGCACTATTTACATGGAGAAAGATATCCCGCCTGACCGAGATATCTCGGCTCGTCTTGTATTTACATGCAAAACTGCCAGCTCGCTTGACAGGGCCAACTATATATCACGCGGACGCTTCATATTGTTCACAGCGACCAGTGCCGAAGTGTCACGTGATCGATCTAAGCTAAAGATAGCTCATTTCACCGAGATAACTCGGGTGTCAAGTGTTTCCATGGTAAAAACGTAACTCAGTGAAGCAGGTGCCCCGGGCCAGTAGCCGGGGCACCCGCTTGCAAGGATATTTCGGTTCACATGTAAACGCAACGTTAAAATTGACTAGAGAAGGGGCACCCGCCGAGCCGAGATATCTCGGTCAGTCGGGCTATCTTTCTCCGTGTAAACAGGGCCTGAGTGTCATTGCTAGCACAATGCACTAAATCGTAAGAAATCTTACAAGAGTTCAGATGTCTTAGTGTTTTACTGTCTCCATAGCTTTCTTGCAAACATGTTGGTCCACAGACTTTTCATCTTAGATAGTTAGCTGCATATCAATATGATCAGTCACTTTATTCTCATAACCGAACAATTAAATTCTGTGTGAATAATGGAGGGAGAAGATATTTACTAATAACTGGCTAAGTTAAAATTGAAGTGTTGCACAGCATGTTTCTCAGTAATACTCGTACTACATTTCGCTTGTTTAATAACAATATTACAATTAATACTGAAACTCTCACAAAATACTTAATTGATAATTATATATATCAAGAAGTTCCAGCTGATCACTGCCGGATCACAATATACCTTTTATGTCAGTTGATAATTAGAATTGCTCACTTTCTAGCACATGAAAACTGTAATGTGCATGCGCGGCTACAGAAAATTACAAAAGGAAGGGGAGCTTAAAATTCAAACCAAACCCTCATCCCCCTCTCATTGCCGATCTCTAGCCATTAATAAAAGTAAAGGGTGCCACTAAATGAGGTGCCTTCGCCCCTCCCCTAACCTGCACCCGATGTATAAATATACATTTGATAAACGGACTTAACAATCTATAAATTTCTTTGCCAGTTTGATTTTAAGACAAAATATCAACTGCAAGCCTCGGCAAACGGATCTTGCTTCCTAAGATACGGGAACAGTCTGTTCTTGCATGGATTTCTCGCCCAGAGTAAACGAGAACCAGTGACCCTAGATTCAATACGTACGGCTGATAAACGGAACGATATGTCCACACCAGCAATACGCCGACCACGCAAGCACCATCACCTCATCCATGAAGGATCATGAAGTATTCACATTAAGGGCCACTAAATGGGGTGCCGCGCCCCTCCCGTAATCCCCGCCTGATGTGTAAATATACATTTGATAAATTGATAGTCTAACAATGATAATTACCAGATCTATGAATTTGTTGGCCAGTTTAATTTTTTGACAAAAAAAGCAACAAAAGTAAAGTGTGCAACCAAGGGGGAGGGGTAGGGCTCCCTGCTCCTCTCCTAAAGCCAAGCCTGTATCTGGCATGGTAATTCAACATGTAGGTAAAAATCAACTCTCTCGCTCAAAATGACCAAGCGTCTTTAAAGATTGCACGAACCGTGTCGGTTTCACAGCAGTATTTAGTTCACTGACTTCGTCTTCCGAGACAATTCTCCACTAAATGAAACAAAATGTAGTTGTTTTTGCAAAAAAAAAATGTTCCTCACTCTGGAACCAGTAAATAATTATATGAATATGCAAAACCATGCATGCAGTAAATAAATGATTTTAGATAAAATTACCTGTTCCAAATTTAAATTACTTTATATAAACCTCTGAAGTACAAACACTATAATTATCTGGACGTTCTCAATCACATTTCAATTTCGAACTGGAAAAATAAGTTCGTGGATAGTGGATTATATAATGCTTCAAGGTCTGTGAACCTTCATTCGACGGCGGCGCCAATCCACAAACTTGGTCTAATCTCCTCTCTCCGCGATGCATTATGGATGTATTTAAATAATAGTCGCAGACCTACGTCTCCATCCACGCTCTCTTGCATTCGCCAGGTGTTAAAGGGGATCTGGGTCGGAATGCACCGTGCAGCGAGTGAGCGATAGGCCGATCGAGGGTTGCACGTGCAATTTCTGTGAAGGACTTGGCATCAAGAACCAATAAGAAAGGTTTTTTGCCTCTGGAGCCCACCACACTGGACAGGATTACACCTTCATCTTCGTTCTCAGCCCCAGGTGATGGTACGAACACAGGCTCAGATGGAATGCAGTCGGATTCGTGCCATTTCTAGAACAGAAACAAGAGAAATGCGATACGTTGAAATTATTTTAACTCAAATATAATCTACCAACTAGCTGTACCTTTTAGATAGGGAGAGTCCTGCCGAGAAATGAGCCTGAAGAAAAAAATTCCAGCAAGCGCAATCTCTAACAAATCAATATCTTGCACAATTAACCGTCTCCCAAAGTATCTTTACACACTAGGCGCTTGAAAACTGATCACTGGTCACTACCATTAGTCATCACAATGGATATGGTATGCTTTTGATATAATGAAGTAACAAAAATATTTGTATCTTTCTGCTCATATGATCCTAAATATTATGCCTTGACTAAGGTCTGCCTGTGTTGAGCCACAATCACAGGGATACCATAAATGAGGGTTGGTGGCAATCCTACATACCTTAGCTTCCTTCGCAAGCACATCGACCTTAAGCAGCTGATTGAGAAAGTCTCCTCGCCTGTGGGGACCAGTCCCGTACACATAGCGGTACGGTTTGCCGTTGGAGAAGCGGTAGTTGATCTGTGGCAGCTCTACGCCATAGTACAATATCTTGTAGTCTCGGCCATCCGCGTATTTAGGAAGAGGATGGAAATTCTTCAGTTTCTTTGTGACGAATGTTGGAATGGGAACTCGGTAGCGCCTGAGGGCTGGGTCAGCGTAACCTTTGGAGATCTCATGCTCGGGTTTGGTGCGCAGGTGCTGCAGGTAATACTACATGGAGAAATAAGAATACAAGAATGCTATTAACTGATGTATAATCAAACCCTGGTCAATACAGATACTGGATTGGTTAATCACTTCAAGGTTGCTTGAAGCTTGTTGTTTTCAATTCAAAGTAAATCGAGGTTACAAGAAACACCTTTCATGCCGAATGCCGGAGTTTTCTGTTTCAAGACAAGGCAAGATTAAGTTGGTCGAAATTAATTGTCACTGTAGCATGTTAATATTTACTTTTATTTCTGAGTAATCAATAATTTGTGGCAAACCTCGGAATTTTTCTCATCCAATTATTTCCAAATTGGACAGCATGTAGTCCTATTACATATACTAAAAACAAAATCGGTAATTTATAAAAGAAAGAACATTTTACGGCAGTAAACTTCTCCTAGAAACGATATGGTCTTTTAGAAACTAAACTAGTAAACAGCGAAAATCTATACCCTGTTTCAGACAAAACTGCCCCAAAAACCATTCCCTAAAGGGTCGCACATACCCGTATAGCCAATTGAGGGGAGTATCTTTTTCTACGGCTCTGATTACACGCAGCAGTTTGAGTAAGTGGCACACTGACAACGAGATTTCGGAGTAATAAATATTGCAACATTAATAGTTCACTGACCTGGTACACAATTCTGGCATCCGGGTAACAGCAGATATCCACGTGCACTTCAGTCTCTGTCTCGTACGCGTTAACGTGGTGAAACGAGAAGAAGTTCTCGCACTGATACTTGGCAATGCATTTTCCTGTCTTCCTTTCAATCAGATAGAACCGTGATGGCTGGGTGTTGTCCCATTTCATACATTCGTGGAATGATCGGCCTAAAACGCGTTGAATTAATTACAGCAGATCGCTAAATTTAGTATATGGCTAAGTTTATTCAGATATATAGCAAAGATAAGTATTGACTCGGTCAACACTGCATCGCTTAGCCAGAGAATCAGAGCGTCTATATGATTTAAGAAATGCTTTTCTTTTGAGCCCAGTCATTGTAAATAAATATTATATCCATCTAAACAGTGTCAAGGTGTTTAATTGGGTTGAGAGATTTTGTTGCTGAAAACGAAAAACTAGCTACATTAAATAATATTGCTAACAAACACACCGTCAACAACACAACAACAACAAATTTACTACTACTACTGTAATTAATAATAAATATGATAACAATAATAATAATAACAATAATAATAATAATAATAATAATAATAATAATAATAACAAAAATAACAAAAGCATTGATAAT
>JANSTR010152452.1:0-10740 GCA_025434805.1 Antipathozoanthus remengesaui | reverse complement strand
TGCGTGCTTTATGCAAAAATATAAACGTCACCCCAGCCAATCAGAACGCGCGTTATATCTGCTTTATTTTATAATAATAAAAATGATACGATCTGTTAAACGAAGTGCATTTTATTGAACCGATGGTCTCTAAAATACAGTATTTGGAGAAATATTATTTGTTTTGACTGAATTCTCAAAATATTATTCATGTTTATATAATTTGTGAGAAGAAGACAGATTGATTAAAATAACGCATAAATGAAAGAAAACGTTTATTATTTGTATGAGAATGAAAAATACGGATACAAATATTGAACAAATAACAAAGTAAATAGTGATATAAGGAATTGTGGATACCGCCTACTCTGGGACCCAAAGTCGCCTTAAGTCGCACAAAATTGCCTTTGCTTTCAGCCCAATTTTATTTAAGTCGCCTTAAATCACCTTAAGTCGCATAAAATTACGGCGATTTTGGGTCTAGCATAGGTTTTATCTGGGACTCAAAGTCGCCTTAGGTCGCACAAAGTCGCCTGAAGTCGCACAAAGTCGCTTGAAATCGCACAAAGTTGCCTTGATTTTCAGACCAATTTTCCTTAAGTTGCATAAATTTACGGCGACTTTGAGGCCCAGAGTAGGCCTTGGATATGAGTCGGTGTAAGGGTTTAGCTTGTACGTTCTCCCAGTAAATCCGTTCATGCATGAAAACCAAATAAAATTATGTTAACAATAGTAGAATTAACAAGATGTCTCGAAGGACTGTTCCATAAATCTAGTTCTTTTTCTTTAAATAGAGCCGGATATTTTGACCGTAACTTAGAGGTTATATTAATGTGAGGGAATATCTGTAGCTAGCTCTAGAGGGTGGGCTGGAAGTAAAAATACATTTGCCTTTGCAGCTGGGAGTGGAGTCTAAAATTGCTGATGTCGCCAGTCTACATTTCTCAATTTTCGTTCTCTGCCCTCTGTTCTCCGTCTAAAGTATACGCAGTTTCAGAAAATTCTCAAGATATGGTCAAAGATAACATAATAGGATTTAGAACTTGATCACTAACTGCTAACAGTATAAGTTATATTCATAAACAAATATCGTTTTCAATAATTTGAAGAGAACGTAAACATAAAATATACGTTGAAGGGGGAGTGAGGGACGGCGTTAATTTATTCATGATGGCCTCATCTAATTAACGTCAAAAAATTTCTCATTAATCTATCTACAGTTACTGAAAGTTTTGTTGCAATGTTTTAGGCCCAAAGACTTATAGCGGGGAGGGAGGAGGCTCGAAATAGCCCCGCTCCCCCTATATGTTTAACAGTTAACGTGTTTTCATTTTCAATACCATTACTTTTTTGTTATTGACATTACTATTATTCTATCAATAGCATTTACCCTTAAACCAAATATAACTAAGCATTACACAGAAAATGTAATTCTCCAATACTTAGATTTATTGACATCTTTTTTCTTAATCATTCACAAGAACTTCTAGACCAAGTCAGTTCATTCATTTTGTACGGCTTCACTGTTAAATCTGTGAAATATTGGGTACACTGGCAGAATTCTGATCTCAGAGTGCCAATCACTTCCAGTGAACACATCTTTGATTTTGTAACCTTCTTCCTGCAGGGTCCCGCCGTCAGACGATAACTCAATCCTGCTAGGAAGCCTCGTCCACGTGTCGTCAGTTTTGCCGTCTTTATGAGTGGAATGGAACCGAGTGTTTTCTCCTTTTCCTCCTTTCAGGACCACCACGAACTTCTCGTAGAACTTGTTCTTTGGACATTCAATCTTCAAGGATTCTTCAAGGTCGATCGTGCAACTGAAAAGATAATGTACTGCTATCAAGACTGATCTGTCTGATAATACTAAAATGTAACAATAAAGATAATTCCATAATCTATAAACATATTCATATTAACATTTCACAGGTAAAGATAAAAGGTAAAACGACTTTATTTAACGATGGTAACACATGACAGTACGAAATACAACTGATAAACTTGTGGCCCTCGATGCGCCCTTTACCCCCTCCCTCTGACAATGCTCCACATTATGGGTATTTAAAGCTCCAGCTACACGTATCAGAGGAAAGTCGAAACAGTCGTTGAAATCACCTGGAACTAGCTCCAAAGGACGCGCACTAACCAACTGAGCTCCCACTGCTTACTAAGTACTTACTCAGCCGGTTTTTCTATGGAATGGTTGTCTTCTGTTTTCTCCTCTTCCTTCCAAGGTACATGTCGTTCCTTTGGTTCGGAACTGATTGGATCCCATATCGTTCCTCTGTCTGCCTTAAGCGAAATCTCGAACAGCCTGTTTTGGGTGGGACACGTACTAGTTGTACTGGCTTGGGTTCCTTCAGCTGCGTCTTGGTTACGTTTAGGGCATGACTTAAAACACGCACTCAAATGGGGGATACTGCTTGACAGCAGAGTCACTCGGTTTACAAGGGTTGCTCCATGCGTTGGGAAGACATCACTGTTACCAGATGTGTCGGCTTCCTTATAAAACGAGTTTAGTCTCTGGCTGACTTCTTTCAGTTGTCCTCCTCTTCCACCTCTTTCGTACTTTGTTGCTCCTTCTATCAAATCTCTCGGAACCCCTCTGTATGCAACCCACTCATTTTCGTTTTTAAACATTTCAGCGAGTGCTTTATATTGTTCATCCCCTGTCTGTTGGTAGCTTCTCATAAGAGAGTTGTACGCGTTGTAGAAGTTCTTCGTTGCGCGTATTCTATATACGTACATGAATCGATATCCTCCTATTCCTGACCATAAGTTATCGGCTCCCCAATTTCGAGCAAAATCTTCAACGGATGTTGTGGCGGTAAAAGCAGAATTTTGAGTACTTCCGGCTTTGCAAGAAGTGCCAGAGACGTGTTCGAACAAGTTGTCGTTTTTCCCAAGCGTGGTGAATCCGTTGATGAAAATGTCATCGGGATCACGAAAATCGGCTCTGTAGACAATGCTAGGAGGATCTTGTTGCTTAGAAAGCACAAGAAGTGAAAGGAACACACAGAGGAAGGCCAACGAGTGCCTTAGCTGAAAAATCATGTTAAATTGTCTGGTGAGAATATGACCCCTCTGATGCAGAGTGTCGCTTTTAAAACTGCTGAGCTTATAAGCTTGAAAGAGTTTAGACACACCTTTTGACCTTTGATATATATTTATTGAATGTCTGACCTTCTTCTAAACTCCAATGCTTGGTTCAGGTCAGATCACATTATAAGTTTGGGAAACGGAAAGAAAACTATAGAAATAGAAAGAATCAAGGAACTAAAAATATACATCTCTATCATAGAAAGCAGAACATCAAGGTGTGTGCAGTCAGTTCTTTTTCCTTAGAGTATCCTTTCCTTCCTCTTCACAAGAGTATGGCGGTCTGCAATGTACCGCCCTTGAGTGGTTAACTAATTGCTAAAAAAATTATTAGTTATTTGGTTGCCGCGACCACCAGTCCCAGTTTCTTTTTTCTCAAGAGCCGTAAAAGCAATATCCTTTTATCAAGCCGTGTTGGTATTACTTAGTTTCACAGGAACATACTTCGAACAAAAGATAATAGCCAAGAATTCTTACTGAAAGTGGAGTTGAAGATAAATACTTGGGAATCGAACTTGACTACAGTGAGAATGCCCATTAAATTTCTTAATTATATATAATTGATTCTCAGTTTCGACTGCGATTGAAGTCATTCTTAGTGCAATTGATTAGATTTGAAATTCAAAACAACCTGTAAAATGAACCTCTTAGGTTGACTCGCTTCCTTATGTTAAGGGTTTAGCAGCTGAACTAGATTTCCCTTTACTGCTTACTATTTCCCTCAGTCTCATCATTTGATTATTTCAACATGTGCAGATGAGATCTAGAGTTGCTGATACTTTCACACGTTTATTTCTCAACTCTTGTGAACGGTCATTTCATTTGATTTCGCACGTTCAACTGAACAAAACTCTTGGCGAGTTCTTATTGTTTAACTATTTTAACTCTCGTGTTCACTTGACCCGCTCCTTAGAAAGGGATCATATAAAACTGGGAACAAAATGAGATATAAGAAATACAAATGATCTTGAAAAGAGAATTCTGGGTTCAAAGTATGCTCTTTTATGCAACACAATATTCGTTTGTAGTTCCAGCATGTCCGGGCTGACTCCACTGATAAATCAACAGAAAAGCTCTTGTATTCAATATTATGCTGTGATTGCTTTGGTGTTGAAACAAACTATAAGCGGTTTTGTGATCATAATTCCTGCAGCTAAATTCGATGTTATTCCATTTCATATATCATATGCAAGATTACGGTTTGAAAGTAACCGAATAATGCCCGTTGCCTGAGTCAACAAAAAGGCAGCCGTTGGCCAAACACATAAAGGTGCGAAATTGGAGAAAGGTTGAAACTGTAAAATGGGTATCTGATGAAAAAGGAGATTTATCTTCGAGGTCCAATGTATAGTATAAAATTTAAAGCAAAACTAATTTCAATCCGCTTCTAAATCGCCTCAATTTATTTCTATACTATTTTATTAAATTCATTATAGTTTACTACTCTCATAATCTAGACATAATTACTGTCTGTTGAGCGTCTTTTGTAGCCATATCAAATGTATGCTCAGGTTGTGGAAGTGTTAAACAATGCATGCATCTGCCTGCTGTAATGACAAGGTTTGGCTAATATAATAAAATACATTTGGCAATCAAAAACATATAACGACACAATCCCAGATGTAGACAACCAATATTTCAATGATGTTATTGATGTTGCTTCTAGCAGCCTTGCTGTCATTCCCTTTTAGTTCAAAAGCCGAAGAAACGCCGCCTGAGTTTGTTTATAGAGCGGATTTTAGAGATCCTTACATAATTTTCAAAACCGGCTTTGAGCCGTTTGGGGACAACGATAACTTGTTGAAGCATGTCAACGGAATTTCGTGCTCCTCTGGTAGCAATAAAAACTCAGCTTTTGTTGCTACAACTTCTCTTGAGAGATTTGCCAGAAACTGGGGAGGGGATTTTCTTTGGGCGGGCAATCCCGACACGCGTTTTGTGTACATTTACAGAATCCGAGCCACGGAAAACTTCTACAGTGCTTTCAAGTCCCTAATGCACTCTTATAAACTAACGAGAGATAAACGATACAAGGAAACGGCCGAAACATTTCGAGATGAATATGAGTGGGTTGCCTATCAAGGAATCTCTCCAGAGCTGATACAAAGGGTTTTGACATATCGACGGGGACCTGCTGAAGCCATGCTCTCTTGGTATCGCACCCATGGAAATCCCAGCTACGTAGACGCAAAAACAAAAGGAAACACAAACCCTTTCCCAAATAGAGAAAAGGACATGGCTCGACGTGTTTCTATAATAGCAGGCGTTGCATCAACTCTAAGCAGCTGTTTCGGTTCTTGTCCAACATCAGCGCACTCTAGGGCTAGAATTTTCCTGGCGAAAAGTCAGTGTCTGGAATCATTTCAGACGTCCAACACAGTCGAAAAGGGAACAATCTGGGACCCAATATGGAACGGACCAAAGGAGCGACTGGTCCCTTGGAAAGAAAAAGATAGCACAAACGGCAATCACTTCATGAAGAAACCAACCGAGTAAGTATTATAAAGTAGTTACCTGGTCAAATGTTAAGCAGAACATTTCTGGATTAAAGCAAAGTGGATATTTGTTGGCCAACCGATTGTATCGTATGCTCTTATTATCATCACTGAGCTATTTTGGGATATTACTTGGAGTGCAGTTTTCCAACTTCTATGCGTTGTTTTGTTTCAGTTTGTGTGAGAATTTCTTTTGCTATAAAGTGCCAATGAATGTATGTGTGCGATTGCCTGCGTTTGCTCTGTGTGTGTGTGTGTGTGTGTGTGTGTGTGTGTGTGTGTGTTTGTAGTGTCGGCATCTTTAAATTTATTACTATATTATGTCACTGGTGCATCTAGTGCGTTCAGTACCAAAAAATAGAAAACAATTCCGTGTGCTTTGTTCAGTTACGCATGGATTTCACAAAAGAAATGCATTGAGGAAACGAGCCGAATGTCGAGTTTTCTCGCACTTCTTGAGTAAACTTCAATAATACAGTGCTTTTATAATAATGAAACAGAGCAAATTGCCAAATTGAGAAAGGTTGAAAATGCGCACAAACTGCGATTTCATACGAAAAAGCTTCCTCTGTCGCAACGGTAAGGTTAATTCAAGCTGCTCAACTAGCATCTATATACTTGATCAAGAACAGTTTCAATTGTTTCTTGAATACATACACAATGAGTGTACAAAGCAAAATCAAAACCACATTGTACATGGCTTTCCGGCGGTCTGTATTGTTAAATGCCCGAAGTGAATTCCTACTGAAAACTGAATACCTAAATCAGACAGTGAATTTTCCTTAAATCGCATAACAGGGATGAATCTCGCAACCTAAGCTGATTTTTGTGACTTGGATCAACATTTTTTCCAGTGCTTTTCACCTAAGTGGAAAAACACAACTATTTGGCGGGAACGGTTGAGGTGGAATGCGGGCAGCTGGTTGAGTACAATTCTACGCTGAATACGCACAAGTGAAATTCCACAGTTAATACTCCTCCATTTGGCCATCAGCCATGCAGCCAGCTTGGGCGAATCATCCCTGATATGCAATTCAACACTATGTTGACATTATGCTGTTTTTTACCATATTTAAATTATATCAATGTAAATGCTCTAGGTGCATTATAGATGAGCGATCTGCCAACATGATACGGTCAGTCCTGAAGATAACTTGTCCAAAGAACAGATTTTTTGAGAGATTCTACGTGATCCTTATGGGCAGTAAGGATGGCAAGACCTACTTCCACACCAAGTACAATGAAGGCGTGACGGGCAAACCGTGGACAAAATCAGCCATACAAATTCGTATATTATATGGAAACAAAAATCTAGCTGAAAATGGTTCTACTATCAATGGCGTCTTTTGGGGGATAGGGGAGAAAGGATGGTACTCGGAGATCAGAATTCTTCCCGTTTATCCAACATATCACACACAGTAAGAGCGAGAGAGGACTGTATGCTTGTTAACTCGATCTGTTATGGGAATCCTGAGGTGAATAATTCTTTGCATGTGAGCTGAAATAAAATACTTGTACCGCTGCATTGAATCCTGATGTTTTATGGTCCATAGCAAAATCGTTAGGAATCAAAGAACAAGACGCAGACACTCTCATTCCAAACAGGAAAATTTAAATGTTCATTTGTGATTCCAGGTATTTCTTTCTACCTATATGTTTAATTTTTTTCAGTTTATTGTTATATAATTTGTAATCACAAATAAAGTTTTGAGTTTTTAAAAAATTTCTGTTTATTTTATCGGTATTGCGATACAAATTGTAGTCGTAGGCTTTTTTCATTTGCTTGTGAGGAAGTAGGTAGTAGTAATGATGGTGTTAGCAGTAAGATCTGGCTTTTCCAATTGTGGTACTCGAGACCAGCATTTTAAACTATTGTTGGTGTTACCAATATTCTCCTGAACGCTTAGATAACCAGCAAAACCGACGCTCTCAGACTTGGTGGCAGGAGAGAAGCTATTCAAACATAGCTGTTTGGCCAGCGATGGGCCGATATGAACTTCTGTCGAACGTTCGCGACCTCTCAAGATGGTTATTATAGGTAGGAACAAATGTGACCAATCACTATTCGCCATCTTAATAATCACAAATATAGGTTAAACGGTGGAATGATTACCGCAGATTGCAGGAAAGAGCGGCTATTATTTAGAATAATTATTAATTTACGACATATAGTACAAAAAACGAAGCGGATCAACAAAGCAAGCTTTGAAAAAGCGAAGAGCCAAGCTATAGTAACTTGAAACAACAATGAGGCGCACAAGATATTTGTCAGTGTTGCTGTTTGTTGCGCTTCTGTCGTTCGCGCTCTCTGAAAGCCAGCCCCCAATATTTGTCTATAGAGCAGATTTTCGAGAACCGCATGAGATTTTCTCAGCCGGTTTCCAGTCTCTTGGTAGCAATGACAACCTAGTCGAACACGTAAAAGGAATCTCGTGCTCGTCTGGAAGCAAGCAAGATTCTGCTTTCATCGCTACAACATCGCTCAAGTCTTTCGCAAAAGCCTGGGGAAAGGGTCTCTTGTGGTCAGGTCCAAGCTCTCGGCCTGCAATCTACATATACAAAATTCGAGCTTCGAGTAATTTCTACAGCGCCTACGAATCACTAATGCAAGTCTACCAAGAAACTGGTTCAAAGAAGTATAAAAAAGCTGCCGAATTTTTTCGAGATGAACACGAATGGCTTGCTCACAGAGAAATTGCTCCAGAACAGATAAAAGTAAGTAAGATTTATCAAAGAGGAATGAAGCAAGGAAAGTTGGTACTTGTTGGTCCAATTATTAATCACCGATATGTTAATGATCAAACTGAAGGAAACCAAGAACCCTTCAGAATACAAGAACTTGAGAACCCTAACCGTCAGGACAGCTGGGTGTCTTTGTTAGCAACTACTGTACCAACCCTTAGCAGTTGCTTCGGATCGTGCTTTTTTGATTCAAATAATTCCAGATCTGATGCTTTGGGAATAGCACAAGAAGCGTGTCCTTTTAGTGTGAATCAATTCGAAACGACGATGGTGACTCCCCCAGGAACAGTTTTTGATCCCACACAAAAAGGAGAACGGCAAAGACTTGTTCCCTGGATCGAGGAAGAAAAATTCGAAGTGCATCACTACACAAAGAAACCGACATTGTAAGTATTTCATTCAAGAATACATTTTGCTACATCTTTTAGTTGTCTACTTTATCTTTATTGCAATATTAGTTGATTCCTGAGTGCACTCGCTTGGATATAAAAATACATTTAGTGCTAACATGTCTAAAGTCGTGCTCATATGGTAATCAACGTTGAAGTTATTGTGGTTGTTCAACAAAATATTTACCCTATCCTAAATTTAAAATAGAAAGTCCAATTAACCTACGTTGCGTCGTCCCTTTCTCCAAACCGTCCCCAACCACCTACCCTACCCTAACCAACCTCCCCTTCCCTCCACTGCTGGTAATCTGTGCGATCATTTATTGTCGTATAAAAAGCGGTAGAAATTCATCAATGCCTCTTTTCTTCCACAGTGACCTAAATCTTTATCTTTTATATATTATCCTCACCTTTCATATTTTGAAACCTAATCAATATCAAACGCTTGTATGTTATATATGATCAAGGTTGATATTACCTGGACACTCTCCCCTCCCAAATATGTTCTCATTGCATTACACGAGAAATGTCATAAACGATCCCTGAATTCCATTTATTAGTAATCAGAGTCCGATTTTTAAAACTTATTGTTTAGAAACTTCGAGGAAACCAAGTTAGGTAAACCCCGAAATGGCAACGCAAGTCAGCTTATAAGGACGTAAACCCAAATCCTGGGTGAGAGTATTAACGTATTGTTTAGACACTTCGAGGAAACAAAGTTAGGTAAACCCCGAAATGGCATCCCAAGTCAACATCAAAGACTTTTGTTATACATGATCCAAGCTACTGGTGAAAGTGTAATCACCTTGGAAGGTACCCGTTTTTAATAAATATTGAGTTGCCGCCACTAACGGGAAGGCAGATTTTGAAAAAAGTTAATGTTATCTCTTCAATAAGTCCCTAATCCTATAATCTGTCAATCAACACTTTGTTGAAATTCCTGCGTTTGAAAATTAATTTAGGAACATCCGTCGCTGTTGAGGTCACACAAAAGCACCATTTACAATATAAAGAAAAAGCGTGGCCCGTACAAGTGTTGGTACGGACCAGATATATTTGTTGTGTAAACCTTCCGTACCATGTTTTCAGGAAACGTATCCGGAGTCACGTTTTCTGGTTTGGGAGCAATAGATGCCTATGCCTAACCGAGAAAAAAATAGTCCGTATCCCTTTTGCTGTTCGAAAGCGCTGTATAAACGTATCTTCGTTCCGTACCATTAATAAAAATCTGGTCCGGACACTGATTATCAGCAGTGTACACAGTGTGCAAATTGCAATGCCGTAGCCCTATCTAACACGGGCTTTTTTAGGTTGTCTCTACACGGGGGGGGGGGGGGGGGGGCAAAAATTGGGGGCGGCCCGTAACATTGGAAAAATTTAAAACATTTAAAAAGTTGAAAAAATCGAGAATGATTTTCGAGCAACACATCGTGGTGAGTCACTGGTCAGACTAGAGTGGTGAAGTGATGGTGTCACTGGAATTATTTTTCAGAAATGTGTTTTGTTCAGTCAAACTTCAGCCAACATTCAAAGCATTCAAAATAATCACTCTTTAGTGCACCGAAAATCTTTTCAGAACATACAACAAGAACAGCCCTTCAGGATTGGGCTCCTGAAGTTGAAGTTGCTGCACGCTATGACACGCTATAGTGTGAGTTCTTTTCATTCATCTTCGCTTTCGATAAGAGCAAGTGACACAACCGTGAACATCCTGTGATGTCGCTTTGAGGACCAAAATTAAAGTTTGATGGTGAGATCATGCTTCACCGCTCCTAAACAATATTATTAGTTTGAAAGCTAATCAATGGTACGAAAAAGGGTAATGAGGATTGGTAGTGCCATATTGATTTTAGAAAAACTTGTGAACAACTTTCCCTTCAGTCATATATGTTCGTGATACTTTGCAATATTTCTTGCAAGGCTTGGGCTTACGCTTTCACGACAAAGTGAAGCAGCGTTATTACGAAACGCACATTTCCGATTCCGTACTTCATGGTTCTTCCCCGTGGTTTTCACCCGTAATGTGAATGGAGAGA
>JANSTR010152441.1:0-10741 GCA_025434805.1 Antipathozoanthus remengesaui | reverse complement strand
CTCATCACTGTCTCAACGCTAGAATGTTTACAGCGAAATAATCTGAATGAATTACCGTTTTTACACTGACGGGAAAACAACGAGATTTTAGGCGTGCGATGGATCGCACGCCTGAAGCTCTTTTAGGCGTGTGATAAGGCGTGCGAGTGCGATCGCACGCCTCTCATTGACAAGCCTGATATAGAATTTATTTTGTTGTGTTCAAATTGAACATCTCACTCGTGAGATACCAATTTCAACAGTTGAAAATAAATTCCGTATCACTGCACGCCTATGTTCTATTTGTTTATAATGTATCCAGATAGAAATGTGTATAGTCATGTTGCTTTGGCAAATCTACATATTGAAAATGGTGGAATAAAGTGTAGATGATTACTCCAATTCATTTGTGACCTTGTGTAGCAAAGAAGCAAAGACATGACATGGTGCATGTTGAGGTGTGGCTTGGAGAAGGGGAGAAAACCATTGGAGCCAGGTGGCAGAAGGGAAAGTAAGGATTTTGTGAACAGTTGGTACAATGTGTTTAAGTGCCAAGTTGCTTTAATATAGCATTACATGTTTATCATATTCTTGGGAAAATGCTGTACAGGTGCATATGCAGGGGGTCTCACTGTCAAAAAAGGTCCGCCCCAGTACACACAAAATGCAGTTAATGAGAAGTAACCAGTCTTGAGAACTGCATGACACCTAGCTGAGGTCTGCTAGAGCCAGACAGTGCACCCTCTCACAAACAATCCTGGCTATGCACCTGCTTTAGATCCCTCTCTTTTAGGAGGGAGGCCGGTCCATTAACTTTTTCATTTTGTCAAATTAATTTTCCTTTCCAAGAGAGATTTCCATAGGCTTGAAAATGACCTACTCTTTGTCCACCTGTTGACAATGTATTTTCAGTACAGTAAGTAAAAAGCCCAAGGCTTACATTGCACTGTTGAATTTGATTTCCCCAACTGTTCCTTTCAATGATATATAGACAACTTAGACTTGCTACAAGTCGACTCCAATATTTTTTATGTTATGGGAAAAGATCAAAAGTCTAGCTCAAAGTGCTTGACCAGTGAGCTTGAAGTTACCAAGAGGAGCGAGGGACTAAAGCAAGAGCAAATATAATATAAGGAGTGGCTTATAAACAACCCCCAAGGAGTAGCAAATAGATAGTCCAAAAATAAGTAGATTAGTTCATTGCAAGCTGTCAAACTCACTGCTGCTGTCACAGGTGTATACACAATAGCACTACTGATATGCAGTAGCCAGCTATTGATTTCTACAAGTTTGGGCACATGATCATGCAGAGCTACTTATCAAGTAGGGTTAGTAGTAGGGTTACTAGATTAGGAGTATTTGACATCTAGTTACATTCACATTTGATTTGCTCTAGTTCTCAAACGCTTTTTATGTAATTTACCCCCTCCCCCACTCTAAAAAACGACGACGTTTTTTCATTTTGTGCATCTAAATGAGTTTAGCCAAAATATCTCTGCTTGCCAGGACAACTAGACTCCTGTTATGTAAAGAAAGTGCTTAGCAAAGTGGGCAACAGCACGAAATATAATTCACACTGAACTTGTCATGGCCAGGTGGGATGACCTTTTTGTCTGTAAATAAACAGCACCAGCTTATTATCATCCAGGCAAACCAATGTTTCTTGGCTTGCTGGTCAAGCTCGTTCCATGTAAAAAGGTTTTAAATAACTTGTAAAAAAGAATGAAAGAACTGATTAGTAAAAACAAACCTGCTAAGATCAGCTGTCAGATTCTCCCAAGCTGTTCGTGAGGAATATGTATAGAAATTAGTGGGGAGAATTTAACAAGACTTCATTTGGTATTGCAGGGTTCAGGTGTTTGATTCGTACAAGTTTGTGTCCAAGAGCTACCACAGCATGAAGTACTATTTCAAGTCCATTGACACTTGGCTCACAGGCGTCTGCAAGAGGTAGTAGAGAGAATCATGTCCATGATGCAGTTCAGACATTGTGCTTCTGCCGTGATGAAGTTTGAAGTTAAAATCAGAATTGCAATTTGGTTTGACTATAGCTTGAATTGGCAGAAGCAGGACTCTTATTAAGACATTGTGCTTTATATAGTCGTACCAAATCCATGCGTACTTTATAAGCCACATAACAATTCTTGTAAATTCCACGTAGGAACCCAGTCCCAGTATGCCAAAAATAGGTGGTATGTTCTTATTGTTTCTGGAGTGGTCTGGATATATCCTGTGCATGTGACGCTCACGGGCATCACCGATTTGCGAAGTCGTTTTCAGAAAATGGCTGTCTAATAAAATACTTATTAACCTTGAGCTTTCAGTCTTTACAGGAAATATCAAACTTTGGCCTCAAATCTGTGCATGGCCTCAGTTTCATATTTTCCGTAAAGACCACACTCACACCGGGTTAATAGTAACTACTTTTTAACCAACAATGGGGTCTTTATGAGAAATGTCAAACTGAGGCCATGCTGTATTGACTGCGGAGAAATGGTAAGATCAGTGTGTCGAGGCTGAAGTCTTATATTTCTCATGAAGACCAAACGTTCAAGGTTAATAAGTATTTTGTTAAAATTCTCTGGTTATGCAGGCGCGTAGGTCATTAAATAGAAATGCATAATGCACATACGGGAAATACAGACCACTCGAGAACCAATCAGAACGCGCATAGTATCTTCGCCATATAACAAAAATCCATAATGCCCGTGGTTTTTGTGGGAAATAACGACGGCTCAAGAACCAATCCGAACACACGTAGTATCTTTGGCATGTAAGTAGTTAGTAATGAAATGTTCCTTCTTTAATTACCGATCTTTCATTTTTCTTTAGTTTTTGCAATGAACACTTATGGAGAGCTTCACCATACATTCCTGGCAAAAAGTCTGTCTTTGCATTGGACGAGTTTGATGACATTGAGGATCAAGCTGCTTGTGACGACGACTGTCAGGGGTTTGGGGACGGAATGGAAGGCAATGAGGAGTTCAAGAATGGAACAGCCAGTCCTGGAAGTAATCACCATACTGTATTGGAAAATGAACATATTGAAAGAGAATCTGCAGAGGAAGTCGTGGACCACATTTTTAAAGAGGAAGGAGGGAATGGAAATTGTTGTGGGCCTCAAGAAAGAAATCTGAACATAATAACTATTACTACATTAAAAAGTAAGGAACTTGCTTTGGATGGGGAAGTTTTTGACCGAACAAAAACTGATGATACAAAACAGGGTTTTAATGAATCATTCGCTGTTGTTCCCAATCAAACGTGTACAACAACAGACCAAGAGCATCACGGGTATTTATCATTAAATGACAATGGATGTATAGATAATAAAGATGCAAGCAATGTACCTCAGGCTGCATGCTTATATAATTCAGCGTTTTTAAGTAAAGAAAGAGATCTCGTAGAGTTCGATAGCCCCGTTGGTGACACGAGTAATCATATGGAGGGATTGCATGATTGTTCAGAACCTAAACCAAACAGAACGATTGATAAAGATTCGGATAGAATAGACAAGTCCCAGGATTTAGAGTACAGTACTGCGGGAGGCTGGAGCTGCGTACACAGTGTCTTGTTCAGGGAGAGCGAAAGTTGTGTTTCGAACATGGCTAGTTGCGCTGAGTTATCGACTTCTCTAGAATGCTTTGAGGTGGTTTCGGATGAACAGTTCACTGAACTAGAGAAGTGGTTTTACTGCTGTCCTGATGACAATACAAACAGAAGCAAGTCCAGAAAATCAAACTCTCCAACCAAAGACGCGAAGAAAGGTAAGCCAAATAAGATGCTAAAGGTTTATCTTCAGACTTGTGTGGACTTGACCCATGCTCAAGGAAGGTTGATATGACCCCCTTCTCTGTTGTCTACAATGAAATCTGCATTACTGCGTCTTATATTTTTGTGATAAATCTGAAACCTATTGTTTCGTTATCCTTTGCAGTTATACTATACCAGCTGAGCTGGTGATAATTAAACTTTATTACGTGGCTGGTTGATTTCGCATAGACACATATTCTTCAAGTGCTCCCCCTCGGGGCTTTTCAACACTTGATTTACAACACATTTTATGATTCAGTAGGTGAGGATCTTGGCCAGACCGCTGTAAGCAGTTTACAATTCCTTCCCTCAAGTTAACAGATCACGACACCGGGATTATCCTGCTCTTTTTTACAAGTGCGTTGTTCTTTAAGTCCCATGATAGAACGTCGTTAGACTAGACCAACAGCTTAGCGCCCTGTCCACGGACGATGCAGCGAGCACACAAATTTCAAATCCTCCACCAGACCGGGAATTGAACCCTGGACCTCCTTGTGCAAGGTGGAAACGTTGCCAGATTATTTTCTTTATGAAAATATTATAATTAAATGTCGAAGGCGTTGGCGTAAAGCCAACTTTAGTAACATTTTTTGTTCATTTCTGTGTACTTGAACTTACGTTATCAGGTGACAGTGGAAGTAGCAACAGCTGTCCTGAAAAGGGGAATGGTGAGAATTCTGATAACGGAAATGGGAAGAGTCCGTCAAGAAGCCCGCGTGCTAAATCCCGCTCATTTGCGTTTTCACGTCAACCAGGGTTTTACATTGGTGGAGGAAATGGAAGCTGGATGTAAGTAACCAAGGCTGGATTCTTGGAAATTCGTTTAGAACATTCCACACAACGTAGCTATTCAGGGTTAAGAACAGAACTGACTCGGGTCTTGATGAAGGAGGAGAGGAGTTCCACCTAAGGAGATATTGCATTCAGTTATTGTTTTGATGAAAGCCAGACAAATTACGTCGACTAAGTCAAACTGTATCAGCAGTTATTATGACTGTGATAAAGCAGATTATACATTCTGATTCTGTATCTAATTCAGAAACACTGGTGCACGGAATGATTGCACTACACTGATATCTATCCTCACGCATCAAGTGACTAGATCTGACCAATAGAAGTGGGCGATGTTATATTTTGTTCTGAAAATGGTTGTTAGAGTGTTACATATATAAGAGCGTCAATGATATGGTGTATATTGTTGGCACGTTCTAGAGAATTGAAATTTTGGAATAACATTATTCATGTATTCTTTCACCTGGAGCAGGGTAGATAAAGTCAACGTATTCTAGATTAGGAATGGGTCAAGAAAGAATCTTCAAGTTGGGTGTCCCAGGTATTCAGAATCTGGAATATACCGAGTGCAAGAATTAATTGGTGTGACAAGTTTGAAATATTGTACTAGATTGTTTTGACGAATCCTTTGATTGGAATATTGTATCTGAAGTGCGTGGCAAATTAAACAACGGTATTGTAACTCGGTGTTCATTTTCATAATGCTGTTCAAATCCAAGGGTTGAGAGCTCCATGATTGCCCAGGGATGGCGCAAGATTGAGGACAGGAGCGACGAGTCGTTCAAACTCAAGTGGGTTGAATGCAAGAGCCACATCAACTACAACATTTTCAGAGAAGGTAAAGTGCAAACAAGTATTAGCTAACGCTTTGGGTACATGTAACAAGAAGGAACATTTATCATCCGTTGTAGAAGATAGTTTCACCTTTGCATTTGTTTGGAAACGAGATACCACATTAATCGTCACCGGCAGTCCACACTGCACTCGTGGCTATTGAGGTGCCTCTTAGGTGACCTAGAATAAAACAGCTATTGCAGACAATGGCGCCTAAGGCCATCAACTCCACAGGTCACTTAAGTGGCGCAGCTAGGAGCCCTGTACATTCTTTAGAATTCTCACACTAACACTGACATCACTATGATTGAGCAAGTGCTAAAAGCACAGCAAGCTTTGCTTGTTCTGACAACAGATACAGCATCCTGCAGTTACTTAGTTCTTTATGCTGGAACACCATCAAAGTCTTCTACAGCTAATTAGTTAATATTTCCTTCTTCCAACGTAAGAAATGTTGAACGTGTATAGAGTTCATGCACTTGCTAATAAATAACTTCCAAGCTTAAAGATGTCTACCATGCGGCTTACCATTGTATCTTTACCTGCACCTGGTCATTGCAGATTGTAGTAACCCGCGATCTACCCACCTAGTGTTATGCTATTTAGGTTATAGCATTATAACCTTTAGACACCTTCCACACTAATCCGTTTTCAAAACCTTCCATTGCATTTGCCCGCAAATGAAACAAGAAATTCGGTTGGTTTCACATCCTTTCCACTCATGGCCATCCGCACTACAACACCAATCCACTGTATGAGAAAAGATGGCACTACGCGTTGCATCCTGGGAAAATGTACCAAAATTCCTCCCGCGCGTGTCGCGCCACTTGCACATGGACTGCGATAAGTTGCAAATAAATCCTTAATCAAAAATCGCATGAAAACGATGCCCTTCAAGTGCATTGTCGGGGCTTGTCCCCAACAGAGCTCAAAACACAGGACGTTAAAATACCACTCTTTTCTCGAAAGACGAAAAAACTAGAAGGAAATGGATTTCTGCAGTGAAATTGAGGGCACAATCTTACAAGTGGGAGTCATCACATCGCATCTGTAGCGCTTACTTTCATTTCGGCATCCAATATGGAGCAAATAATATCCCGGCTATTTTTCCCAGAATTGACCCCAAAACTGATGAAATTGTGTGGCCAGTCGACATATCTCATCTGTTGAAGTAGCAAACATCAGAAGAAAAGGAAAACGTGAGCACAAGTGATGTAAAGGAGCCAGTGGTCGATCGGTCGAGCTGGTGTGCGGAGGACATGAGGACAAGCAATCCGAGTACGTCTGTATCAAAATCCCTGGCCCTGGGCTTGCAGCAGCGAAGTGTAACTGATGACCTTGAAAAAGAAAGAGTTGACCTTAAATGCGATCTCTGGAAAGAATTAGAGAGCTGGAAAGAAACAGGAAAGTAGAGAGATTTGGTATAAACCGATTTATGGCCTCTGATCCAGACATTAAATTTTTTACAGGACTTCCAGACTATCGAACGTTCGTTGCTTTGTATGAATTTCTGAATCCCAGACCTGGTTTTTCTTTGAACTACTACAATAAACATTCAAATGCATGTAGAAATCCAACGTATGAAGTGCCAAGAGGAAGACCAAGAGACAGAAAGCTGTGCGAGATAGATGAATTATTTTTGACACAAACTCGTTTGCGCTTGGGATTACTGGGGAAAGACTTGGCTGTTCGTTTCACATTGACAATTTCCTGCAAAGGTTTCCGCTTCATGATCTCTTTTTCTGGATCTTTTTGAGCCTTAATTGATGGCAGTCCCCACTGCTGTCGTATTTTTGTGCAGCTGATTGGACGCGGAAATTCTGTTGCTCCCGACATTTTGGCTTCGACTACTTTATAGGCCAGTGCAGCAATATGCTTACAATAACCCTGCTGCCCCGCAGTACAAGACCTATCCTTTGCAGCAATAATCTTTTTGATCATTCTTACACAGTAAGAACGAGCAACAATAAAGCCCGCTTCTCTTTGAAATGCTGACTGTTGCTTCATGGCCGGCCGTCAATGACCCTCGAACAACAACATGTCATGACCTGGTAGCAGGTTCACTCTCATCGGCTTTCCCGAAGTCTAAAATTTTTTCTCTTTGAAAAGCCATAACCTTTATCCAGATGTCTCTTGTCATTCGTTTTCTGAAAATATTCTTCGACACAGGAATGTTTTATGGCCGGAACTTCCTTCAGTGAAGCGGTCCAGTGATCCTCGGGGATTCCTTCGCCATTGAGCAAACTTGTAACAAGTGCTTCTTCACCACTTTCAGCTTCTTTTCGTCTCTGTTCAGCCACCCCTCCTTCTGGTTCTGTTAACAGTTTCTTATCCCAGCCATATTTGATGTATACCTGAATTCTTAAGGGTAATAGATAACAAAAAGCTTATCTGTTATCAAGTGCATTTGGTGATTACATAATAAATTTGCCAAAACATCAAAATTGAAACAAAGTCACGAAGTCGACGTAAACTCTCACTTGTTTTTAGATCTTTTAAGTGCAGTTGGCTCAACTTGGTGCACCCTCTACATCTCAACCATCGAACTGCTTCAGATTTTGTTAATAAATTAATATCCTTAGCAAGTTTCGCACCAGGAATGTCATTTTCCCGAAGGACAATTTCACAATTTACATGATTGACAGCCATTGTTTGTTGACATGACTTTCGTCACGTTTGGTACATTTTCCCAGGATGCAATGCGTGGCGCCATATTTTCCCGTACGGTGGATTGCTTCCCAAACGATAGTAATGTGCTGAGAAAAACGCA
This sequence comes from Antipathozoanthus remengesaui, assembly GCA_025434805.1. NCBI lineage: Eukaryota > Metazoa > Cnidaria > Anthozoa > Zoantharia > Parazoanthidae > Antipathozoanthus > Antipathozoanthus remengesaui. Next base: position 2,553 of record JANSTR010152441.1, on the reverse strand, counting down.
TGCAATCTTGCCAATTGTTGTTCTTTTCTTAAATTGGCATCAACAATGAACAAAACAATGTTTATATGCAAAAATTCAAGTCAATTCGCCAGAAACAAAAAATAAGAGGTACTACCCGACATAATGAAGAGTTTATCTGCCTTATTGTTTCAATGCTTGTGTGGACTGGAGACGACTGCATTTGACACTATCACGTAATTAGAATCAACTGTCCACATGAACATGATGAACTGCGTTTAAAGTCCGTTTTTTCTGTGACAAATGGTTTTGCTGTTTTATCGTTTTGGTCATGACTGGAAGTGAAAACGTAGTAGCCTTGATGGGTTTAGTGTCAGGACTGGTATAAGGTATTTGGAAAGGTATAAGTTAACGTGCCAAATATGGAAATGAAGGAGGGGGATTGTTGTAAGCAGGATGTTCCTGTCATTGCAACTTAAACTTCCTATTAAAAACAGACCTTTTTGCGTTTGGGCAGTTTGTTGCGCCAGAGGAGATAATAAGAAGTCCCGAGGGCATTCTTACGTGATCGGAAAAGGGACAACAAGTTTCCGAACTACAGATGTCTATTTCAAGTTGTAGAGCGTCCAGAACACACAGGATGTGTCATGCATGTGAAACCCTGCTTGGCAAGCGAACATGCATATTGTTTAGAGATTGGTTTACACACGGGGAATAAGTTTCTTGGCATACTCTAAACGCAAATTTCACTGCTTGGTTTAAAATATAAGGTTGCCCAGAACGTTAATCCATTGTATTCCATGTCTTTTGGTTTTGCTGGTTTAGGTGAACAGCTGGTGAATCATATCTCTAACATCAATCTGTTAACAACCAAAATGGGACTCCTGACCAGCCTACAGGAGTATGAGAGGGTGCTTGACAAGACTGGCGCTAGGTAAGGGAAAAACGAACTTCAGCGTTGGGAACCTGCATGGTCCATAAAGTCAATCTCTTTGAATGTTAATATATAAGTTTTACCTGTGATGCTGTAGAAATGTACTTGAATTCCAAAAGATAACTTTTTGACTGTACTGCTGTTGAGACATCCTTGGATTTCAAAAATAAGGTTTGAATAACTTTCAATATCAAGAAAGGTTTTTTTTCGGTAATTCCGTTGAAATGTCCTTGAATATCGAGAAATAACGTTTTTCCTGTGATTCTGCCAATATGAGGTCCCTTGAATTTCAAAATCCAAGGTTTTACCTGGAATTGAATTCTAAATTCTACCCGAACATTTTCTAATTCGAAATATCAAATGCACCTTAATCCGGCATTTATTAAATTCGTATTCAACTTATAGGCTGGTATATTAATATGCAGTATCTCATCCTCTGATCATTTTGTGCGCTTCCCATTGTTTTTCCCTTTTTTTAGGCAACGAATTCAGCTGAGTAATTTTGTCCCGGAAACTCATTGTCTGATGAACCTGGCTGGGAAAACAAAGTTTATTGAAGAAATATACAAAGGTACATAGATGTTGTTATCGCTGGATAGATAATAATTTATTAGAATGGCTTGTTGAAAATGGTGACCCCACCTCTGTCCTTAACTGTAAAACTTTTGGCGATATGAAACTTGACAGTTAGCAATTTCTTAGCCTGCGTTGCAGCCGGTCCGGCTTTGTTTGTGTCAAACAGTGATATATATACTGTCTGCGTATTAGTGCACAATATCCTGTCCGAATCCCGCTGAGTAGCATGAACATATGTAGTCGCTTCTGATTGGCGTGTTTCTGCCTTGTTTCTTAGGCGCTTCTTGATTAGTTCACGTTGTTCATAATATTTACTTTCATCACCTTATTGAGTTGTATACTTCTTGTACGCTTTGTAACGTGGGTGTTGGGTTGTCAAATTATTCAGAAGAGAGTTGGCAGACCGCTTCACAGCAGTGATAGAACAGTTTGAAATCTAAAGCCTTTCTGGCTTCTCATTGAATAGGAGAACTCCTGAGAGAATTTTTCTAAGCCTAAGGCCATAATGTGTCCGTTAATCTTCCCACATGCTATGGGAAATGTGTCTTCCGATCGTTGCAGATGCTGTGCTTTAACACGCCACAAACATCTTTCGGGAAACAGTACAGTACTGTCACGTCTCTTCTCTCTCATGCAAATCTCGTGATGATTTCAATTAAGGGTTAGACCAATCACAAAGTACGTAAGATCAGTGATTAAAAACAAGCCAGTTAGAAAACATGTTGTGCACTAATTCGCAGACCGTATAAATCAGAGATTTGGACGGTCTGCGACGCAGGCTACAATTTCTCAAATGACTATTTTGTTCATGGTGTCATAAGGACGCCGTTCCCAGTTATGCTTCCTAAAAACTTGCAAGTGTAAGGGACTTGTCAGAAATTAGCAGGGGGGAAGGGGGGTGGAAATTTTAAATGGAGGGATAGAAATATAATGACCCTCTCCCAGCAAAAAGATTGAAATATCTTGACCCTCCCCCAGATTCCCTCCCGAAATATGATGACCCTCCCCTCCCCCCGTCCCATTAACATCTGAATTTATTTCAAAAAGCTTGATGTTTTTATTTTCATATCGTTCCTCTGTAATAC
>JANSTR010152430.1:0-10741 GCA_025434805.1 Antipathozoanthus remengesaui | reverse complement strand
GGTTAGATGCTGTTATTGGACACCTTATTATCGAAAAGCCGAATGAGCGAAACACATTGAGATTTTTGGGATTCTAACCAATCAGCAACAAGGACAACAACGGCCTTCGGCCTCATCAAATCTTGTTTATCACTTGGAATGATTAAAGATCGAATTGGACTCCACGCAGTCCAATGACCATTACTTAGTTAACGCCAATGTGAGGTTTTGTCCAAGTGAAAAAAAGGTTTCCTTCTTTCTTGAATGCTTCTCAATGTTTAGGCTTTTTGGTGTCAAGGGCTTTTTTACGGAGTCGATCTTTTTTCCAGATTTGCGTTTCATGTTGGAGTTGATGATCCATGGCAACTAATAGTTGAATACACTTGAATAGTGTTGATTTGAACATTCCTAATTTTCGGCCACTGAACTTTTCTTGAAGACAAGACTGGAAAAATTATCTTGTGGCATCAAAACTCTCATTGCCGGAATCTCCGAAAGGTAGCCTTCTTGTTAGAGTAAACTTCATGAGAACGCCTGAAAGACCTGGAGGTATGTCCATTGATGTTAAATATAACTGCAAGATAGTCGCTCATACCAGAGGCAGTAGCTAAATTACAAACCCTATTACGGCAGGATGAGAGTACAATATTTAAATTTTTTTAGAAAGCAGCGTGGGTTAGCACTTTTACATGCTTCTTTTGGAACAATCCAAAATAAAGTCTTCTGATTGTTTCCAGATGGCTGTCGGGGGATGAGAAATACCTGCCATGAGAAGCAGTCATTTGGAATTGAAGGGACAGACTTCTAGCAGAGGATTCTTGGTAAGGCTCCTCTGGGGCTCGACACTTGATGTAAACTTGTTGGGAAAAATTGTGATACTTCGGTTCCACCGGGGACGGTTTGACAATCCTTTCGCAGTAGATTGAAGCCAGAAATTTTTGTTTAGCTGCTCTGGTGTTTTATTTGAAAAAAACGTTTCGGTAATCACCATGATGTCGACGCCAATGCGATATTTTTGATCGTTTGGGTTTTTCACACGCATCTGAACTTGGTTCCTATTAAATTGTTAACATTCCACTATTTGCGAGAGATTTGAGCATATCCACATTTCTCAAAAGATGTAGTTGTCGGACCGCGGTTTGCTTAAATATCTCCGTAGGGAAGTAAACATATAGAAATGTTTAGCTCCGCAATAAGTGATAGCTTAGGTACCTAACTATTGTTTAAACCTTTTACTATCTTCATTCTTGGTTTCGCCGTCATCTTGGTTTTCACAGACATGTCGAGTAGAGAAGATACTTAGCCTCTGCGATTCTTTAGGTCCCGCTAAACACGTCATGGAGATGAAATGTCTTCAGAATAAGATAAAAGTTACAAGAAAGTGAGCTCTATAAAGGCACAACTGGCGGCCGCCATTTTCCTCGTAAAAGTACCGAGAAAAAATTTGTTACAAGAAGCATTAAGACAATGTCTCTGAACTTATTATAATACCGCTTGTGCAAGTGCAAGTACAGTTTGGTAATGTGAGGAACTAAACAGGTATGCTACTGATACCCCCAAGCCTGCGTTCAGTCCTTAAACAAGAAATCTGTCTCCTATCGAGACTCGTAACACCATCCAAATATTATTAGTAAAAAGCAATAAGTCAACTTAGATGTACGTCTAGATGTACATTTTGACGTTGGTCTCAGTGTTTTGAAATAATTTATTATCAAAGAAATGACAAAACAGTGAATCAACATTTTAGAATGTTCCAGAGTCTTTAAGGTGATGTTACATGGTGAAATTTTAAAATGTTTTGTAAAAAAATCAAGGTAGTGTAACATGGCATTATGAATGCCTGCAACGCGCAACACTGCAAGATGTTGCCGCACCAACTTATCACAAAAAATTGGAACCATTCAAACGTTAAGGTTATGTTAAACAGGTAAGCTATTTGTAATGAAACATTGTTGCATTAAAAATCGACATTGTACTAATTTGGTGTGGTAACATGTTGCATGTGTTTGAATGGTGTGCGTTCAATGACTTGTTCCTGATGCCGCTTTTAGCACAACAATTTTCCATAAAAATCTTAGTAGCATTGTTGGTCAGCGGACTCACCTCACCCACGTGACTCTAGGACGTTTGTTCCTAGTCAAGATGGCGGAGCAGAACTGATTATAGTTTGGCAGTATAACCTACTGTATGTACTCTTTGCCCGTGCTATATATCTTGCAAACTTGGCGTCAGAAGTGGGATTAGGTGAGTGTGACCTACAGTGATTGTATTTGAATTAAAAATTTGTTGTCTACCTTTTCGCTTGAGCGTGTGGAACGATCGGAAAAATGACTCATCCAAAACGCCCACAGTTCAAATTGGCGGGCAACATGGCCGAGAACTTTAAGAACTTTAAATTGAGATTCAGTGACTACCGCGATTTGGAAAAAATCCCCAAACTGAACGAGTAGATTACTACAAGAAACCACAACTGGAATATCAGCTCTACGATCTGCGATGGCTGATGAGGCCCTTCAAGTTATTCGTTACATGATAGACCCACAGATCCCAGGTGGTGACAAGCTCAAACCGTGGGTATGGATGGAGAAATTACGCCTACATTATACTGGGTCAATCGGAAGTTCGTTGATCTCAGACAGATTCAAGTTTTGGAAGTTGAACCAAGCACCACATGAAACTGTGCAAGAATGGGATGTCAAGATCAAACAAGCAGGCAAACTCTGCGAATGTGCTGCAGCAGTGATGAAACGTGTCGTGACAAATTCGTATTTGGTTTACACAATGAGACTTTGAGAACGGAACTGCTTAGGACACATCTTAAATCAGATAATACTCCGACAACTATGTCAGATGTAGTGGCAGAGGCAAAAGCCTTAGAGACTGCCCACAAAGCAAGCAAAATGATGGGTGAATCAGCCAGCGCGTTGGGCGAGCAAGTCAATTGGACATACCACAAGCAGAGGCGACCAGATGTCAAACCGTACCACTGGTGTGGAGACCCAAGGGAGCCACACTCAAGGAATAGGTACCCGGCGACTGGGAGAGTGTGTAACAAATGCAAAGGCCGCGACCACTTTGCTCGTGTGTGCACCCAAACCAAGTCTACTATTTTTCCGAAGTGTCTTCAGCAAATGCCATCAGTATTTTTATCCAGTTTTATGGAATACCTTGACGATGTTTTTTAACGAAGAATTCACATTCCAACAACTAAACCCCCAGGCGTAGCCCACCCACCATGGCTGAAATTGACACACCACTACATAATGACTCAGTTCTTGTAACCTGCAACCACGTTGAGCAAGTACATACCAACCGCGCTATAGAGTGCACGCCTCCTCCAAAGCCCTCAAAGCCATCTACCACCACCCGGAAAACTGGAAAACAAGATATCCTCAGATAATATGCAAATAGCTTCAATGGACTTGGCTCTCTTGGTCAGCCGGTACACTTCAAAGTTAAACCTGATGTCACCCCGATACAAATGCCAGTACACCGCATTCCAGTAGCAAAAATAGAAAATGAAAAGGCAGCAATTGACAGATATGTTGAGGCAGGCGTGATGGCCAACGTAGAAGAACCCACCCCCTGGCGTTCCAATGAGCTGATAAGAGAGACCTCCAAGAAATTCCGGGTATGCATAGATCCAAGCCAGACAGTGAACAAAGCCATACAACGACCCATTTTTCAAATGCCAACCCTTAATGAACAGTTGCACAAGCTGTGTAATGCAAAATGCTTCTCCTTAGTAGACGTACGTGAAGCTTTTCTTCATATCCCACTAGACAAGGAGTCATCCCTAATGTACACTACAATGCACACCTCTTATGGCATGCATAGATGGCTACGCCTACCCTATGGAATCACCAGTGCACCTGAAGAGTTCCAAATGCGACTAATGACAGCACTGGAGGGGACAGAAGGCATTATCAATATAGCTTTTGACATTCTAATCTATGGAGAAAGGGAGACCTTTGAAGAGGCAAAGCGAGACCACGACCACCGCTTTATCGCACTGATGGAACGGTGTGCCCAGAGAAATAGTACTTAGCTGACACCCTATCTCGCGCACCTCTCCAGACCCCCATTGGTGTCAAGGTAACAGTTTTCAGAACAGAACTGGAGAAAGACTACTGTGAGCCCAACCCAAGAGTACTGTGAGCCCAACCCAAGAGTACTGTGAGCCCAACCCAAGAGTACTGTGAGCCCAACCCAAGACTACTGTGAACCCAACCCAAGACTACTGTGAGCCTAACCCAAGACTACTGTGAGCCCAACCCAAGACTACTGTAAGCCCAAACCAAGACTACTGTGAGCCCAACCCAAGACTACTGTGAGCCCAACCCAAGACTACTGTGAACCCAACCCAAGACTACTGTGAGCCCGACCCAAGACTATTGGCAAGCACTGAACTCCACCTAAAGGAAGAGACAAAGAAAGACCAAGTCCTATGCCAGCTATACGCCACGATAGTGGCTGGCCGGACAAGAAGAACCAGCTTCCAACTGTATTGCACCCCTACTGGAGCTACATAATCTGCAAAGGAGCTGTAGTCATGGTTCCCCAGTCAATGCACAAAGAAATGCTGCACAAAATCCATGCAAATCACTTCGGAGCAAAATCAAATATTCGCATGGCCCGTGAGGCCTTGTTCTGGCCAGGGATGAGAAAAGTCATCCAAGACATGTGTAATGCCTGTGCCACTTGTCCCCCAATATGGCAACAGAGCACCAAAGGAACCAATGGAGTCTCTGCCCATTCCCACCCAGCCATGGCAAGTAGTCAGTCAAGACTCGTTGAACTTTGAAAACCTAGCCTATGTGCTGACAGTGTGTCACTTCTCAGATTGGATAGAGATTGATAAACTTAAGAACACTCTATCAGTAACAGTAATTAACAAAACAAAGGCCCATTTTGCTCGCTTTGGTATCCCAAGAATGCTTCACACTGACAATGGGGCCCGGTATATCAGCAAAGAGATTAAAGAATTTTCTGAACAGTATGGTTTCAAACATACCACTTCATTACCATACCATCCAAAAGAAAACGGTAAAGCCGAGGCAGAGTTGTCAAAAAACTCCTACGTAAATCTGAGGATTATCATGCTGCTCTCCTGCTATACAGGAACACACCACCCAAAGGGTACAACTATTCCCCAATCCAACGCTTGTTCTCGCGTCGCACTCGCACAATGCTACCCACTGCCGATCACCTGCTACAGACCGACGCTATAAACCACGACCGGATACAGCAGGACATCAGTAACAGGCGGAGAACATTAAAACAGTATTACGACCGAACAGCTGGTCCTCCACATTTGCTTCCCCCTATACTTATGCCAAACCACCACCCCACATGAGAGGAAAATCATGGATTTATGGTGGAATAACAGCAAAGGAAAGCCCCAGGTCGTACATCATTAGCACTCCCACAGGCACTATACGGAGGAACAGGGTACAGGTGAGACCAGTTGCACCTCCAAACACTGGCACTGCTGTCAGCCCCGTCCTTCCAGTCATTGTGCATGCTCCTGCACACCCAACACCAGATCCACACCCTGTAAATACCTCGCGAGGATCGAATACTTGTCAGTTGGACCCACCCATCACCGACCAAGCGCAAGGTGACTCCCAGCTTGGTCCTAGCACACAAGATCAATCAACATCAGCCCAACCAGCAGCTATGCCGGTTCAGCGAGTACCACCCGAAAGCCCAGTACCCCAACCCCTGCCAATACAGACAAGCCCATTTTAATTTTTAAAAAAAAAAAAAAAAAAAAAAAAGCCCAATAGCCGCACAACTGGAAATCGTAGACCATTCAGTGGCCAGGAGACCAAAGCGAATCACCAGGCCACCGGCTAAGCTGAATGACTATATAGTATACAAGTAACTGTGTGATTACAAGTTGCAATTGAAACATTTCCATTTCGTTTAGTTTTTTTCTTTAAAGGAGGAGAGGTGTTGGTCAGCGGACTCACCTCACCCACGTGACTCTAGGACGTTTGCTCCTAGTCAAGATGGTGGAGCAGAACTGATTATAGTTTGGGAGTATAACCTACTGTATGTACTCTTTGCCCGTGCAATATATCTTGCAAACTGCACGATCTTTATGCGATGTCAGTTTGTAATGCAACAAAGCATGTTGCACTAAAAAATTATGACATAACCTTTACACGACGTCAATTATAATGTAACAACGTTGTGCGAGAAATCTTCTTCTCCTGTTACATTTCCTTTACACAACGTTCCAGATTGCTTTAAAAGTTGCTGTACAAAGTAAAGGCGAAATTTGAAATTCTATTCAGTACCCTGAGGAAGAACTAGTGGAAACAGTTCGAAAATTTCGGGAGTTTTACATCTTTTAGTGGTTTTTAACTTTTTAACTTCTTAATTTAAATCAGTTTATACAAAGATTTTAATCATGCACACTGATTGCATTAATACAAATGTAAGGGTTGTTTTAGAAAATTCTAGAATATAAAGCAAAACTACAATATCAGTGAGCAATTGCAGTAAACAATATAAAATTTGACACGAAAGCAACTTAGGGGAATAATTTGGTCATCAGTAACGTTCTCAGTTCTCAAATAATTCACAGAGTCTGACAGAGTCTTCAATAAGATGCTCACTGGTGCTCTAAAGTAAAAGATTTCTTTCCAGCTAATTATTCCTTGCAACAGACGACCTGGTTTACAACCACATCTTTATAAGGTCCATGCCTTGAAGAAAAGTCTGTGTGTGATTCATAAAGCAGCGGTTGGGCTTCGCTTAGGATTGAAATAAAAAGTTTCCGCTAAGTTTAAAGAAAATGTAGCGAGTTTTGCGTTGCGTGATGCTGGCTCATGTGCTATATTAAATATTCACATAAATATTTTATTTAAAGAAAGTTGATAAATTAAGATTAATTCTTAAAATTAAAAGGGTATTATTAAGCCCCAATTTTCTTTCTGCTTTGAGGTTTAACGTTATCACGAATCCAAACATTTCTCTGATTGATTTCCAGTTTGGAAATCAGTGTGTCCCTTTTGCTCTTAAAATGTCTATTGTGTATATTCTTCGAAACCAATGTCAAACACAATTTTAATCTCTAAATACGATATATTATTTTCAGAAGTTTAAATTTAATACGCTAGGAGATGAATAATATATAACAGGAGTGTTGTCAGCACACAACATTCATAATCAAAAGTCAAGTTTGCTTCTGACTATTGTATTCCAGGTTTAAAGTAGCGCCACCTGCAAATAAACGGCTAACTTTTCGTTATACAGTAAATAATCATCCAGCTTTAGCCACTAATTTATTATCTAGTTCACACAATTAAATGAAGGTTGGCATCATTTGTGGAACCATATTATGAGACTAACTAACCGGTTGGAATAAACTTTTGCATTCACTGTAGAAGTTATAGTAAACGAAAATGGGATTGTACTCGTGCCGACTTCAGTTTCGGTTTGACTGGTTGCACTTTGAACAAGTATTCCTGAGATATTTTGATAGGACATAATAAGAGACCTCATCATTGAAAACGGTTTGAGAGTCACGAAAGCAAATGTGGTTTTACAAGATAAATACTTCAGCTTTGCTGTAAGATAAGGAATCTAAACTGATTTGGAAAATATCTACGAGTCATGATTTTGACTGTGTCATTTGACAAAGAGTAACACGAATCCACAGACTGTATAGTGCAGCGTTAGAAACATACTCACAGCATTACCCTTTCTCTGTCTTTATAACCTTCCTAGTTTCTTTGTGAGGCGACTGAGGAAAAACAATCAGAAAATATTTTACCTGAGGTAATGTCTCGCTTTATTTCACAGAGTTCCTGCGAATTAAAATGAAGCCTTTGTAATGAAGATGTGGTGTAAAATAATCAAGATTTCAGCTTTGCTTTAGAATCGTTGAAAAGCAGATGGCAGGATTTACAAGTAAATACATTCAATGAAACGACTTTGTTGTTTATCTGTTATGAACCCGAAGGCTGTTAATGCTTTTAAGGATCATAAAAACTTTCTTAATTAGAATCAGATATAATTATATTCTTATGCAAACTAGAATTGTCTGAGACATCTTCATATCTCACTCAACAGTCTAGCATGATCCTTTACTGACATCTCCAGCTCAGAGAAACATCTATCATGAACTTAACAACCAATTTCACTGTTGAAAAACAATCATGTCTTTTGACCAGAGAGACCATCTTTTCAACGGTGTTAAAGACAAGTGCTTACAGTTTAGTTCTGTTGCTGTCTCTGGTTGGGAATTCCGTGGTGATCGCAATCGTGTATCTAGACAAGAACATGAGAACCATAACAAACTATTGGATAGCAAACATGGCAGCTTCAGATTTGATTTTCCCTCTCGTGGCTTCCCCTTACAAGATTGCTCAAATCTTCACCGGGAGCCAAGTATGGTTGATAAAAGGAGACATCGGATTAGCCCTGTGTAAACTCACCATATTTCTTGGAGATATTTCTACGGCGATATCAATTCAGAGTATGGTTTTCATTGCTGTGGAAAGATTCTGCGCTGTAAAGTTTCCCTTATTAGTTGCTGCTCTTCAACCAAAGATGAAACTGTTCATTCCAATGACTTGGCTGCTGGGTTTTGCTTTACACAGTCCTTACCTTTACACAGCCAGATTGTATTCACATGGAGGAAAATCCTTCTGCATTACGTCCTGGGCACCGGCGTTTAATGACATAGAAGCCCATCGTATCTACTTTCTGGTCGTTTTTTCGCTTCTTTACGCGTTGCCACTAGCAGTCCTCATCACTCTGTACACATCAATTGTCGTGCAACTGAAGAAATCCAAACTCCCAATGTTGAAGGACAAGAAGGAGGCAAGACAACGGAAAATGAGAAATCTGAACAACTTGAAAATTCTAAAAATGTCTCTGACGGTTGTGTTTGTATTTTTCATTTGCTTTTCTCCACTTATCTATTTGATATTTTACCAAACTTTGATTAACGCCTTTGATTGCATTTCGCCAAATGTAATATTCTCAGTGCTATTTCTTGCACAAAGCTATCCAGCTTGGAATCCGATTATCTATTTTATTTTTAGTAGTAATTTTAGGGAAGGGATGAAGAGCATTCTTTTAAGAAACGGAAATGCACGGACAGCAGTCAATGCTAACTAATTTTCAAAACATTTCACCTCGTTTCATTTTGGAAAAGACAAGACTTCTCAGTACCCATATCATGAAATGTACAAAAGCGACATAGTGTATCTTCGATCGAATTTATGCTTCAATAAAATGAGCCAAGAGTTGGCAAAACAATTTTCCGTGTCGAAAGCTGACGTTTCTAGGGTTAGTCCTTCGTCTGATGCTGATACTTCGAAGAGCTAACGCTCGAAACTCATCAGCTTTCTTGTCACCACTTGATTTTGATTTAATTATACGTTTTACCTACTCGCCGACGCAGTCGATAGTCTTTTTAAGAGTATCCAGAAGTAATCGTGCATGATTGCCTTGCGATAAAAGCACCACGACAAACAAAAAGACTATATTAGAAATGTTTAGAAAGGAAATTAGGTTATGTATATTATTGTTTGTGTGAAATTATTAACTTTCAGAGTTCACTGAATCGTTGCTTATTTTTACTTTGTTTTCATAGAATAAAACGCACTTTAGCAAAAACTTTATTGAGTCGGTTTATTGGAGGTTTGGTTCATCATTAAGAGAAGGCAGCCTTTTTTGTTTTTATTAAATTCACATGTTAAACACATTTTCCATAAACGTAGGAGAGAACATGGAAATATAAATCATAAATATAAATATGGCGTCCCCCGCGATGGCAGATAGACACAGTGGCCCACAGCTGCTTCATCATAAACACTGATTTTGCGTACTATCATTAGGCGTTAGCCACCTTCACAAGCATACACGAAACTTGCGTCTTGTGAGCGTGTTTATATTAAAAGCTTGATTTCACACACATTCCCATAAGGTAATAGCAATAACATTCGTTTGATTACAATGTATAAGAGGCTAAATTTCAATCTTGTATCTTAACAAGGTTTCGTTGGATCACAGAAAAATTCCTTAAAAAGTAACGATGGTTGATGGTTGTGTAAACAAGTGATTTTCCGTGGTATTTAAGCGTATCGACTGCTGACATTTGCTGACTTTAAAGCGAGGGTAAAATTTCCATTCCCCCTTGAAGAGAAAGTTAAGGCATCACCGATGCTGTTGTGCTTGCCTTCAAACAAATAGTCCATTCGATACTAATCTAATCTGCAAGTTTTCTGGCTATTTTTTCTCGATTTGGTTAAAAATGACCGTAATTTGTTTTACCCTTTCCGTCATAAACAGTTACAAATTGTCTTTGGCTGAAACCAGAAAGGTGAAGATTCTTACAGTTTACTTTAATACCTGTATACGATGTTCTTAAAACTAGCAATCAGGTGCTTCTATCAAAACACGCGTATCTAAAACCTTGCTGGCGAACTTCCAAATTTTGATACAGCACTAATTTTACCGAATATTTAAGCCGAACCCAATGCAAGAAAACAAACGGTTGATTTTGTTTTCTCGGCTATGTTCATATAATACGTGAGGGTAATTCTGGACTAGTCACAATGCTGAACATTGATTTACTCGCTTTCATCCAGAATTTAGCTGGCAAATTGTCAACATGCGGTGATATACCACAATAACAAAAAATCAAGATTACAGGAGTACTTCAATTGACCGTAACAAAAAAGATGGCGGCTGTACATTTGACCACAATGCCTTGCGAACCTAACTCAGTAAATAGCTG
>JANSTR010152419.1:0-10742 GCA_025434805.1 Antipathozoanthus remengesaui | reverse complement strand
GGGTCAGAGATTTTTTCTCTTTCTCCGTGTGGGCCCATTTCCTTACTAGGGCTATCGCTCAGAAGGAATAAATTGGGTATTTCTACAGCACTGTAATTATAACCATAAATCACTATATCTGTTTATACTTAAGATGGTCTTGTGCACGAAGCGCAAATTGTAATGACTCCCGGGGGGGGGGGAGTGTTCTCCACATGCATAATTGGCTATACGAGTGTGTGCGGCCCTTTAGGGTTTGGTTTTCAGGCCGATTTGGTATGGAATACGGCATAGATTTTCGCTCTTTAGTCTGGAAAAGGTATCGTACCTTCAAGTGGAGAAACTTGCTGCCATAAAAAGTTCTTTCTTTTAGATGGTACCGATTTTGTCTGAAATTGGGTGTAGAAAATTACCGTTTTTTTGTCTCAGAATAAGATCAGGGTTTAAGGAATTGGGTCGCACTTTGGGTGCGTATCCCCCCCCCCTCCCCCCACGAAATGACTTGTAAGGTTTCCACACACTTGAAATTCACTTTTCACTGAAAGCAGCACTTGTACAGTGCACACATATCTTTGGATCTCGAAAGAGAGAATATTTGAAGGTGAAAATATGCGAACCATGTGCTAAGTTTCAATGAATGTTTATATACAAGTTTCTATTCTGTGTAGTTGGTGTTTTTAAACAAATCTCGTTAGATGTTATTAAAATACTGTAATCCAACGGTAACATCTAACGAGATTTGGTTTATTTTTCTATGGAAAAATCTACAGCATGAAAAAAAATTTAGGAAGCTACTTTTCCATTTGTTAACATTTGTGTTATTTGTGTGATGTGTCGTGTTGTGACGTGTCGTGTCGTGTCGTGTCGTGTCATGTCATTTCATGTCATGTCATGTTGTGTCGTGTCATGTTGTCTCGTGTCATGTCAGTGTCGCGTCGTGCTGTGTCATGTCAAGTGATATGCGTTTTGCTGCGTCATGTCTTGTCATGCATCTGCTCGTGTTGATGTCTTGTGCCATTTATTGTGTCTTGTCATTTGTATCATTTGTATAGTAACGCACTTCCAATAATTCAGAATAAGGAATTTTTAAATTCATTGGTTTCACTCCATACTGGCCAGAATTCAGAAGAGGCCACCATCTGCTACAGCCTCAACGAGAGTGGGACCACGTTACTTTAACAAGAACGGATTGCAGACTACGTTATTGCCTTACCGAATTGCTTGGGCCCGGTTGCTCAAAAATAGCGTAGCGTCAAGCCAAGGTTAAAACAAGGGAACGCGGAGGCGGAGGCGCTGGAGGGGCTGGAGGGGGGGCCTTGGCCCCCTCACTTTTTTCAAAATTGTAAAGAGTTACTGACAAAATATATTTTCAGCCCCTCCCCCCACTATTAGTCATCAGTCAGCCCCTACTTTGAAAGTGGCTGCACGGCCCCTGTAAAATGTTACCACCACAAGTGGCCTTATGTCCTTATAGGGGCCTCTTTGGTTGACAGTTGCATGGGCCGCCATTTCGGGTTTACCGAAGTTTATTTCCTTGAACTTAGTAACTGAACAGTGTCCAAACAATACTTAATAAAACTCTAAGTAAATAGTTTTTAAAAACTATAGACGTCGTCGGCGGTAGGTAAAACGTATAATAAAATCAACCGCCGAGGGTTGACGAAAACAATCAGTTTTCCGCGCCGTAAATTTGGAAGAAAGCTGACGTTTCGAGCGCAAGCCCTACTGATGCTCCGACGAAGGGCTTGCTTGATTTTATTAAACGTAATACTTAATAAAGATTTCCTAGATGAGAAAACTGAACTTAAAGTTTCGCCAAATCAGTAGTCTTGGGTTATTTGAACAACCGAACCGAGGTGAATTTCGTCAATTTCTATATTTATCGTGTTCCTTTCATCAGAGAATGTACGCATGCGCGGTCTTACTTGTTCTATCTCTTTTTCTTCCCATCTTTCACAGCTGTAAAACGCATTATTGTTCCGCGTTGTTTATTGTGGTGTTTGTTACATAGCTCATTAAAATCTCTGCAATTAGGTAGTTAATTAAATTGCGGTTGCTCCCTCTTGTGTTTTAATAGACGCGCTATTATACAGTTTTGTAATTGATTTCTTCTGAAGATTTTATCAGTGAAAATATGCGAACTAGGTGTTTATGTACCGGTATATTTTGAAAGCCATCATTTTAGACTACCTTGTAGCCGCTATAATGACATATTTAATGTGTTTACCGGACGGTGAGTTGAACGCGGTACAGGTAGCACGTGGCAAACTCGATCCAAGGAAAACAATGACACAATTGCAATATCAGTCAAGTTACGAAATGATGTAGAAGCTTTTTTCCCTGTTGTGGACAGAGCTCCATAATGGAAGAACCAAATATATGCGAGAACAAAGGGATAAGGTTTCGAACAACGCAACTGAAGAACTTTAGTGGTCAGTTCAAGACTGATCATTTTTGGAATTTTGGTCAAACTGCTGTGGGGGGTGAGTAGTCAAAAGAGTGATGTGTTCGATAACTTTTTACAGGTCAATTTTCTGTGTGGATTGAGGAGTAAGAGAATGATATGCTCGCTATCTTTTAACGGTCTTCGGTTTCAATTTTTTTCTACTTTTTCTCGGCATATATTCGTTTAAGGTTTGCATAAGTCTGGATAGATCATAAAATGCTTTTATGGCTTTAGTAGCTCCTCCCCCTCCCCTCACGATTATCAACCGATGGCCTCTGTTCAGTATCAAAAGAATTAGTAACTCCGATCCATAAATTGATTTGAGTCTCTCCAACTTGTAATCCCTCACACTAAATATCCGACCTTTAATTAGGTTTGATGACGTTTGACCGGCCTAATGAGCTGCAATTGTCCTTCCTATTGTCCTTTTCCTTACACTAATGAACTTATTTGGCCGCTATTCACGACTTGTGCAAGTTTTATTCAAACCTCTGTAACTATAGTTACAGCCGGCTAGAATGGTGTTCTATTTTCATATATCATCGATAGCTTTGCTGATAAGTACTGATAATCAGTTACATAAAGGCTTTTTTTTGGTAGCTTATGATGTTATGTTTTCTAACTTAAGAACCTGACCAACATTTAGAAAGCCGGACAAGTTGCAGATGTGGGATTGAGTTAAAGAGCCAAGGTAAATGTCAGCTAGTTCAAAAGGTGCGACTTAGTTATAGATAGTGGTCGACTTTTTAACTTCGACCGCAGCCCTCGGCGGCTAAATTACTGGAGTTTTACAATGTTATTGATTTTCGTTTTTTAGGGGGGGGGGGGTCATCTAGCTTACAGACTGCTCTTGTAGCCATGGCCATGCAGTTTACAATTTTATTTAGAGTGAAAACGTCCCCTCCGGACAGGAACAGACTACAACACCGGGCCAAAACCCTGGTAGTATTATGGATGGACGCTCTGGTGCAACAAGGTGACACAAAGTTAAACCGTCGACCAGGATGGAAATTGAACTTGGGTCCTCCTGGTTGACAGTTATAGATCTTACCAACTGCGCTAACCTCGTACACACACTGAGGATGTTGAACTAAACCCGGGACCTCCTGGTTGACAGTTATAGATATTACCAACTGCGCTAACTTCGTGCATTTTTTAACTTCCCTAACAAATTTAAATTGTACTATTTTAATAGATTTAATATTTCAAAGTTGGCATGCGCATTCATGGGTGAAGAATTTTTTTAAAAAAGCTGTATTTCTCTTTCATTGCACGTAATGCAGTTGAGCGTGTAAATTTACTTGCCAAAAAAATTACCAGAATGAAAATTAGAATACAAAATATTGGGAAAACAGTTTCACTTACAGGTACAGCTCATCTTAACTGCATCGACTGCATGTCAGTAGAAAACTTTAGTCAATCAGCCGCACACTTGCAAAGAGCAGTTTGTAAAAGGCAAATATTTTATGTTTTCTTTTCTTTCTGTTGTTCGTCTAATGTGAAAGTTCAACTATGCATCTTTTAGTTACTGAGTTAAAAAAATTACAGATTTCTTACAATTATATTATTATTATTATTACAACTACAATATCACAAACATTTAAGCTTTTCAGTTATCTGCAGATTATAAAACAATTCTTTATATCGGGGCACGATAGTACGCGCACTCTGATTGGCTCTTGACAAAAATGATTTTATGGTAATTTGATAATGTCCGGTCATCATGAGATGCTCGCTCGACAGAGTCGACTGGATTTATTTCTGGCACCGCGGGTCGCGTAAAAGCTGTATAATAAATAACTTATTAACCTCGCCTGTTCGGTCATTACAGGGAAATCTCATAATTCTTCAATACATCAATCAACTCACTCGTTTATGATATCTACCTGCAAAATGACCTTACTCTGAAATTCTCGATTAATAAGTATTATGTAGTAGTTAGACCTCTATTAAAGGCTCTATACTCCTAACGTGTAATTTTAATAGGACTTTATAGTGAGATTACTGTATATTTATATAAGTATGAGAAACATATTCCTACCCCTCCCCTATTTCCATTATCGCCCCCTCCCCTCCCCACAGCCGCCAAGTTAAGTGTTGTTGTCAGACAGAGCTGGGAACCAGAGCTCCGATCCGAGATCGACAAAGAATGAGGTATTTCAAGGTTGTTTTCATCAGGAATCGCGGAACAAGGCCAAAGTAGAGAAAGAACATAATTTGTAGGAACAGATTCGGGAATCCTGACTCATGTTAACCGAGTAATGCCGGCAGAATCGGTGAGTTCAACAATTTTAACTTGGCTTATCTTTTGTGATCGCCCGCGGCAACTTTGTAGATCCTGTTTATGAAGGTAGATTATTTACCGAAGGAAAACCGCAGAAATTCTGAGTGCAACTTCTGAGAGTGGTACACAGATAATTTGTCAATTAAGCAAACTTCCAAAAATAGTTGGCTGAAGTGCGGCTTAATGTTTTCAACGACTTGAAGTAAGAACAGCTCTGCGCTCTTCGTCGGGAAATGCAAATTGTTCTTTGGTTTGTACAGGAAATCCTGCTGTTTGTTGTTGTTATAAACAGCATTGAAGAAACATATTTGTATGCTATTGACACGTTTCATAAGGATTCAGGACGTTTTGAAAATATTCTTAAATCTTTAAATTGTTACATACTCTATCGTACGAACGAAGATTGCCGTCAGCATTCAGTCAGCTTGTTTTTTTTATTTTTAAATGGAGGCCTTTAAATGAAATATATATCCTTCTGTGTTCACCGACAGAAGGTATCAATGTTTGCGTTTTGCGTGTTCTGCTAATTTGATCAAGTGTGTTTTGATATGTCAGAGTGTTTTTTAGTTAAAATCCAGTAACGAATAAGATTTGTTGGATAGCTGAGATTCGAGCATTCACGCGTGTGTTTGGGCAATTACTGAATTAGGACAAGTGCCGTATGATCAGTATTTTGTCTTTTTGATTTTGGCTGTTCACGACCATTCGCAGACGTCGGGTCTTTCCACTGTACAATACACATAATTTATTGAATTCTGAAGGTGTCAAGAGCAATGTATAACAAAGTGTTACAAAACCACTCAAACCGCAAATCAATGAATGGCGAAACCATTGTTTGGAAATGAATGCAAACGAACGTTATTAAGATGGACGTGCGAGTTCAAACGGTAAGTGCTCAGAGGCGCGATTGGTGCGTGACGCTTTAATTTGACCGCTTTTCTGCTTTTCAATTAAACAGTCATTTAGCAACCATTTTCACATTTTGATGCTATCAGTCTCCGAGGTATGAAGTGTCAAGCTTAAGAAGCAAGCCAAGTAGAGTACTTAGGCCTCAGGCATATATTAATATATTGTACTTTTGTAGCGTGAGTGGTCAGTGCCAAACGAATATATATACCCTTCACTTGACGGGAATGAGTTGACGATAGCTGTTTTAAAATATTTCGGAATTTACGGTGACTGCTGGCTTCTCATGACCTCAGTGCTGCAAAAATGCAGATAGTTATATATTGGATCATGGAAAGGAATACAAACAATCCATGGTTCCTTAAATGTTCTCCGTAAGCCATTTAACATTATTGTCATGTTTTCTTTTTCTTTTCTTTCTCAAGAGTATTTAAATTTATCTAAAATACCGCGAGCTGAGGTTCGAATCAGATTCCCCAGGGGATGGGGGTGGGGTTCTTGACAAGCAATTAAACCCCCACCAACAAACCCTGGGGTAATTGTTTCAAGTGATACCCTGTCAGTGTGGCCAAAGCGTGAATACAGGTGCTTTTAACTAAACAAAATGAAAATGGATTTCATACTATGAACTAATGGAGAGCTCTCACCACTTTTTTACATTCACAAATTGGGTTGTTTTGTGTGTTACAGTCCTGGGTAATGCGTAAACATGTCTGATACTGTTTAACTACTTGCTGTATCCGCATTTCTCTCTTTTCTGTTCATAAATTATTCACTTGCCTTTTTCATTTCTTTTTTACTTGAACTTTATTTATTTAACCATTTATTTCCTGTAGTAATATCATTTTGGATCTGAGAAAGCATTTTTTAATCAAAAAACCGTTCTCTGTTTTACAGTGTTTGTATGGAAAGGTTGCCCGCTTGCATTTTTCTTCCTTATGCCTCTCGTGAAAACCAAGCTGTACTGGCTTGCAGAGAGGCCTTTTAGTAAAGGCTTAGCAGTTGTTTGATGACACCAAGTCATTTTGTTCGTTAGGTTTTTAAATTAATGAAACCAAAATGACAGCAAAGTAAGTACTCTACTCCATTCACTAGACGATGTTCAGGACAAAACAAGCGGTGGAGCAACTTCTAATTGCAGTAAAACTGAAAAAGACAGCAGAGATTTCAAGATTGGTTCAATTTGGAGTGGACATTAACTCACCTATTGACAAGGTAAGTTGATCATCATCAATCCTTGTCTAAAATAACATAAATGTGCAAAAGGAACAAGAACTAACAACTGAACTGATATAGTGGTTTAAATGGATAAGTTAAAGTGCTGTACAATTATCCCAGTCAACTGAACTGATTATTAAAACCTAATACAATTTGTAATATTGCTGAAGCTAATTTTGTCGCAAAACATTCAGGATTTGATAAAATGTTCTAGAGTGTAGTATATATAAGGCATCCCAGTTAGTCCCAAACAACACAGTTTGGAAGTCTGAATTTCTTGACAGGTACAACATGCGATTCAATATGAAGACTATCAACAATTTATAAGATCTGTAAGAAATAATTTACATTATTGCTCTGCCCCTTGTCTTTCTTCATCAATGTCTTTTGATCCACTGTCAACCAACCTTATACTGACAGACTCAGTTTAGCTCATGTGGAAACGTCGACTCGGTAGAAAAATGATAGCAGTTTTAAAGAAACTTCAGTACGACCATAAGCTATTATAAGCGTTACATATTATGGGAAATTTCATTGTCCTGCCAAGCTTTTACGAGAAAAAAAATCATCGCTTTGCGATTCGTGCAATATGATTTTTTGAGTGAAATTTAACAGGGACTACCCGAGTCAGGCAGTGAATTTTCCTTGAATCACATAACAGGGATGAATATCGTAAGTTAAATTAATGAGTATATAATAATATATATAAACTTGGATCAACTTTTGCTAACCTGGAAAGTTAAAGGAAGCGCGCGAAAGCCATTTCAGTGCTCTGTCAATCGACTGGTGAGCCACAACTTTTGGTGGAAAAGTTTGAGGGCCGCGCGTGCGCGGCACAAGTTCAGTGCAATCGCACTAGTGCAATTCCACATTTAAATACTTCCTCCTCAAATGGTTGATTAGCCAATCGTGATTCATTCCTGCTATGCGATTCCAGCGAAAACTTGATGAACTGAGCCCTTGCGTTTTTCAGACTGGCAAGACGTGCCTCCATTACGCGGTTTTCAAGGGCGAGGTGGGCACGGTGAAGGCACTGATCGAATCAGGTGCAGACTTGAATATCAAGGACGAGGTGAGCTACTGCAGCTGTCTTAGTGACTTGTTGAAAGGCTGATGGTAAATCATACAGACAGTGACAGACAGTTACTACTTACACGACTAACTATTGCATTTGTAGACGAGACATTCATGCCATTGTAGAGAATGGACAGATAGTTAGATAGAAAGACAGTTGCACGACAAATTAATGTATTATATGGACAAGACGGGTAACTAAAGAACAGACAGACAAACAGTTCCACGACAAACTAATGCATTTATAGACGAGACGCGTACTTGCAGGGTGACTAGAGACAGACAGACAGACAGAAAAAGGTAAATTTTACTCAGAATAACTATGAAAGATAAACGAGGTCAGTGGTAACGGAAGCTGTCGTCTCACACAATACTCAACCGGTGCGCCTACTGTGTAGAACAATA
This sequence comes from Antipathozoanthus remengesaui, assembly GCA_025434805.1. NCBI lineage: Eukaryota > Metazoa > Cnidaria > Anthozoa > Zoantharia > Parazoanthidae > Antipathozoanthus > Antipathozoanthus remengesaui. The sequence continues at coordinate 2,430 of JANSTR010152419.1, read as the reverse complement.
ACTTTCAAACGACTCGGGGCGATTGGGACGAGTGTCCGATTATATGAAAACCAGGCGATCGGCAGTAATCGGTTGTGAGTACTTCCTTCTGGTACGGCGTTTGGGTTGATTGACCAGGTCAATGTGTAACGTCTGGAGGGGCAAATTCGACCAACCACATAAAATTGGGAAGTGGACTCCATGTCGCGGAAACGTAACACGGCCGGGGAGATAAAATAGTCAGCGGAACGCACAAAATACACGAGAGAGAAAGAATTGGTGTTAGCTGTAACATAATTGCACTACAGTGCTGAAGATCATTTGTTGGTTCAGGTAAGAAAAGTATTGACTGTTATAAGAATTCAAGACAACATATAACGTACTTTACTCTTCACGCAGAATGGACACACTCCGTTGCACCGGGCCATGATAGACGGACACACTGCGGTACTGAGGATTCTGGTCGATGCTGGTTGTTCTCTGGATACAGTAGATGAAGTAAAAGCAATACTCAGATCGCTTGTCATATATTCCGTTCGAAGACCCACTCCCTCATTTGTCTGTGTAACTACTCGCCTGTTCATTCATTCAATCGTGAATGTGTTTGGTCTTTAAAGCACGCTATATCACCAATCACCTGTCCGATTCCATAGTCATCCACCTACCAGGCATTACATACAAATTCTATTCATTTCTCGACATGTTCATTCATTTATCAAGCTGAAACCATTCTTGCAGACTCAAATCAGTTGCACTTCTTTCTCTCACAGTTTGTTATCTTAAAACACTTTTTCAAGGTGCATAGAATATTTTTTCTTCTTTAGCTTCGGTTGCCTGAGGTAAAGTTATTTCAAAGTGTCTCTCGTAATACTGAAGATGTGTGTTCGTTATACGTCACTTGCAGAATGGTAACACAGCTCTACACGAGGCCGCTTGGAACGGCTACAGTCAATGTGCGAGTATTCTGGTGTCAACCAACAGCAATGTGAATATTCACAACAAGGTGAGAATCATACCGACACTTTACATCTGAACGTCGTGGGTTTGAGGGGGAGGGGGTGGGGGAGTATATGTATTTCTACTAACGGTACAGTCTGGAAATGACAAACAACTCCGGATTGAACAACTAGATAATTCAGCACGGCTGGTAAGCTCATAGAAAAACTATAAAGAAAATTTGAGCATATAAAGTGCAGCGATATTAATCAGAGATAAATATAGAAAAATGAGATTGCAGCATTAGCAATTCGCATGCAGTTATTCAAGCACTGTTCCTTCTGCATAATGCGTGTTCGTTTATCTCATTTGCATCGCATCACGGCTTGAACTTGCTAATGACTGATTATTGTTCTCTCGTGAAAAGTAGTATTTGAAGCATCGCTTTCTTGAACCGTTTGGGAAGGCGATTCCAGTCCTGTTTTCATTTCTTGAATGGTGAATATACGTTGTGTTAGTTTATTTTGATAGTGGTAGTTATAACAATGGTTGCGATGGTAACGATCTAGTAAAGGTAATATTGATAACGATGGTATAATGCAGTAATGATGCTATTGATTTTGATGGGTACGATGTTAATGATGTAATGTTAATGATAACGATGAGATGATGTTAATTACAACAATGATTACGATAGTTATAATGTATTGATGTTATAAGTGATAATACGCTTTGATACAGGTTATATCAGTCTTACACTATTGCCAGCAAAACCAATAAAAGTTTTATAGGTTTTCGAAATCTCTTCATCCGCCACTTTCTTGTTTGTGATGACGGCCGAGTGACAGCACGACTGATTCTAGGACTGTTTGTCTTTTTATGGCACAGACGGGCTATTCTCCCTTGCATTTGGCGGCACAGAATGGCCACTTGGCCACCGTACAAGTGTTGCTGAAAAGTGGAAGTTACCCTATGTCTAAGAACAACGTAAGTTATGAGAATAATGCAGGGAATGGAAGAGTAGAATACGATGTATTGAGAGACAGATAGAGAGATACTGAACACTAAGTAAATGGATGACTGGCATGACTGGATGAATCAAATTGAACAGTGTAGCATCACAAATATTTTAGTTCATTTTACAACGTAGTTCCCCGTACGCTGTCATTTTCACAATGTGATGTCACTTTCTGGCGACCGTACTGATCATTGAGCAGCTGCGAGAATGGAGAACACTACAGGATAAATATATGACAAAATTAACCTACACAAAAGCGCAACCTTGGGGAAGCAAAGTATCTACTTTGTTTCTACTCTGGTCCCCAGCTCGATCCTCGGTGATGTCTTCTTCGACTTTGCTAGTTCGACCTTTAAATACTCTTAAAACGGAGCATTGTCCTGAGTGCGGGGGGGGGGGGGGGGGGGGGGTGAAAAACACCCCTTGGGGGTACACCGGAACCACCCTTATAGCTGACGGAAATTATCAATAAAATTAAAGTAACATTAACTTTTTAT
>JANSTR010152408.1:0-10744 GCA_025434805.1 Antipathozoanthus remengesaui | reverse complement strand
GATTCGTGCAATATTATTTTTATCGTGAAATTTAACGTGGAATACCCTCGTCAGGGCAATGAATTTTCCTATAGAATCGCATAGCGTGGATGAATCACGCAAGCTGATTGGCTAATCGACCAATCGAGGAGGAAGTATTTAACGTATAATTGCACCAGTGCGTATTCAGCATGGAATTGCACTCAACTTGAGCCGCGTGCGCCCTCAAACTTTCCCGCCAAAAGTTGTGACTCACCAGTCGGTTGACAGAGCACTGAGATGGCTTTCGCGCGCTCGCTTTAACTTTCGAGGTTAGCAAAAGTCCATCCAAAGTTTATATATACACTCATTAATTTAACTTGCGAGATTCATCCCTGCTAAGCGATTCAAGGAAAATTCGCTGCCTGAATCGGGTAATTTCACTCAAAAAATATAATCATATTATTTTTCTCGTGAAACTCGGCAATGCATCTTCCGATAATATTTGATATCTACTGATAAAACAGACTCTTAATATCAAGGTGAAAAAGTGCTTGTTGCTGGTTAAAACTAATTGAATATAGGTGTGGTCACATGCACCTGTTTTATAAATGTTATGGATGTTATGACTAGTCTTGCGCTGGTTGTTACGATAGCGCATCTACAACAGAAAATGTTTGTGTATATAACCAACTGAGCTTGGTAGTTCTGTACATCAAACTTTATATGGAAATGATGAGGCACCGAGATGGAAATGCCTGAATTCTCTTCCTAGTTCTGTTTTGCTGCGAACGAGGTGTTGCTCAGGGGCGTAACGCCCACAGCAAACAAGAAAAAGTCCAAAACTCAGGACAAGTTGTTTTTTAAAAGATAAAGTATTAAACAGCCGTTCCAAAATATAAATTAGCTTAGTTATTAGGCTAAAGGAGATTCTCATATGTTGCGCGTCTAAATGCAATGTTTAACCTAATGGTTCTTAAAGCATCTGGGGCCGATTGTTCGAAAGGAGGTCAGGGTAGATGAAGACGCAGTTTAGTTGAGAGGGAGAATATGTACGTTGACATAGCACTAACAATAGGCCTGTTCAAATTACCTACACTGAGTTTGCTCTACTATTTGTACACTAAAGCAAGTTGTTACTTCTGGTTTTGACGACTGGATATCGACAATACTCAATAAAGACTGAAATCTATCTTCCTAGATAAAGATAATAAATCCTAAAATTTCCCTTAACTCTGCATTAATTTCACCTACTTTCGAGAAACCGGGCCCAGGTGTCTATATAGGGGACCTGCTGTAATTGAGCTGAATTGAAGATATGGGGTTTGCTGTTTGATCCGAAACAGCCAAGGATACTATGATCAATAACTTTATACCTTTAAAATAGTGGATTGGCAGGTGTCCTAGGGTTGTTTGTCACCGGCCTCCGCTGCCCATGTGGTGATCTGTAAAACTGTTAGATGAGAAAGGACCGCAGTGAGTTTACCGCTTTTTTTTGTCTTGTCTTCTACAATTATCCGACCACACGCACATGCACATATGCTATCCTTGACAGGAGGGTGCCTAAAGAGGCTCGCGTTCGGCCTTCGGCTTCACGCTCGAAATTGCAAATAGTGAAGTCTTTCCTCTGGCACCAAGGGTTCCATAAAGATGACAGCGCGGTAAATACAAAATATTCTTGAAAAAACGTCGTTCATCGCGCTAAATCACGCGGAAAACACGATAAGCAAACACAGTATCAACTCGCCTACCTGCGACAAGTGTTTTGGCGTGCAGTGTCGTTGAATACTTCCAATTTAATAAAATCTCTTGCCGAGGTGTTATTTGAAGGAGTCGTTGCTAATAACTATCAAGTTTTTAATTTTGCTTGGATTCTACAAAAGATGTCTTAATAGGTATTCCTCTTTGTTGGCACACAATTAAACGTGTTGCTTTCAGGAGCTGCAGCTGCACGAAATGAGGATGTGCCGACTTGTACTCTCTCTTCTACTTAAAAAACAGCTTTCAACCATTTTTATGAACGTTGCTAAGATATTTCTTGTTTAAACTCTCTCTACATGAACAAAAGCATATCTCTCAGTGTATGTTTGCACTCAGTACGGCTTCACGTTATTAATTTGTGCAATATTCTTAACAAGGATGCATTTAGCAAACCATGGTCGTATATTTCGTTTCTTTTCTTTTAATTTTTGACAAAATTAAATCACGGTTTAAGCACGTGACTGTAAGCTTTGGTAATACGATTCATGAAAATTGAATATAATCCGGCATTATAAAATACATATTTTCCTATCTCTCGCCAGAAAGATAAACGTCCTTAGCGAGACATGCTGCAATCTCATAGCACTTAGAAATTAGCAAAACTGCCGTTCCTCAATTGACTTCATAAACTCAGCTGTATAACTCTTGTAAATGGTTTGGGGGTATCTAATATATTCAAGTTGTGCTGGTTTGCCAAGTTGAATTCAACGCAAATCCCGTCAATAACAAGCGATTTTCAATATACACTTGATGAGGAAATACGAAGGGGTTCCGGACCGATAATGTTTCGTTGTTTTCAGTGTTGATTGTTTAATGTCTTACAACCAAAGACAAAAGTATGAAATAATGAAATAGTTTGTTGAATAGGTTTCGAGAAAATTAAATAAAATGAAAAATTTATAAGCCGCAATGATGAATTATTATGCCAAAGAGTATAATCGGTTGGAGATAAAATTGGAGAACTCTGAAAAGAACTACTTTTGCCCACCGAATTCATATAAATGTCGATTGCATCAGGTACAAGGAATTTTTCAGGAACACGACTTGGGCAATGATTGTGTACAGAGTTAATAAGTTATCACTGACTGTTGTTATCGAGAAGGAAAAACCTAGAAACTGAAAGGCAAATGAAACATGGAAGCTATAAATATTGATATTTCTTCGCTGGAACCAAACACTGTTAGATTACCGCACGTCCGAATAGTAGAACAACTTATAACGTATTGGCAATTTCTGTACCACATTAAAGCATGAATCTGGGAATTTGCGCCTTTTATATCAAGAGATTATTAGAAGAAAAAATTTTAATCAAAACAAATACAGCTGCTCTCATGTGATTTGCAAGGCTAAAAAGCCATTACAAAAGAACATTTCCTGTTTTCAGGCAATAAAAACTTGTTATGCGAGTGCTGTCCTTTTAAATCTCAATAAAATTATTTAAACAACTGATAAACTACTTCTGAGGGACGTTTAACAGCCAACCAACATCCAATTTGGAATCAGAAAATGTAGCAGTCGCATTCGCAAGAATTATTTAGAACACATCTCTATTTGGTGACCTTTCCCGGCCACAATTGTGTTTCGGCTAAAATGGAGAACTTTTCAAAATTCTGCTAGTTGCAAGAGCAAAAAAGCACTTACTTTAGGTTTGAAATAATATCCTCCCACGCTAAGGTGTGTTCTGCAATAAACTCGTAATAAATTTTGATGCGAAACGTTTATTCTGAGAAACACCTGCCACGGAATCAAGAAAAACTGAAGACGAAAATCCTTGCCAAATAATTGATCACCAGAGATAAACTCTATTATATGATATAAACTGACAAACTGGCCGAAGTCGTTACTGTTATATGAAACATGAACAATTTGTAATTTCATTACTTCGCAAATGTTGTGGGTTGTTTGTAAGCCGCTCTCGTACACATGCTTTGAACAAATGAGCTTCATCCGGACCACTTTATTAATTCGAACTGTTTGTGAACAGTATTTCCCGAAAGCCCCACAGAGCAGCCGAAGGGGTTTCGATGTTACAAATTGCACTTTCGAAACTAAAATGTTGGATTTAACCCAATTACATAATAAGTCAAGCAAACGACAAGACTGTAGCGAGTTGATTACCCGGTGGTTACTACCAATCGCAGTCGTTTTATTATAAAATTAGTTTAAAAATTAGTTTAGGGCTTTTAATTTTTGAACTTTTTATATTTGTCGGCCTTAAAGCTGATCTATTTACGATCAAATATTGTATATTTTCAATGCTATATTTATGAGTTGAACTTCAATTTCTAGGCATTTTTTACTGAAAAGCGTTTCGCTAAAAATATGTCAAGCTATGCTATAATGAAAAGAATGATGTAATGGATGGATATTATTACCTTCACTTATCTTCTACAATTTTATAGAAGCTTCTGATGATTGGAAGGCGCTAATTAATGTAAAAATATGTATTCCAGTAAAAAGAGAAATGGAACAAAGACGTCGACGACTTCCACCATATTTTTTCTATTCTTTTCAACAAACTTGCATGCAAAACATTTTAACACCATTCGTTAAAATTTTAACATCTTGCATGGCCTGAACAAACTTTTACAGATAATAAATTAACAGGCAACTAAACAGAACTGATAATTCAAGATACTTGCTGGGACGTGATGTATAAAAAGAAGTCAGTATTTCTTTCCATGAAAAATACTTTCCCAAACGTCGCTTGGTCGCCAAACACTTTCCAAAGAAATCAATCTGAGGAGGGAGGTTCGCTCCCTTTAACAAGCCTTCTGATAACAACAAGCTTTCTTTCTCTCTCTTCTTTGTAGTTATTCATCCATAACCACAGTGACATAACAATAATACAACAGAGTAACTGAGAAACTAAACTCACCCTTCAGAATACGAAGTCCGGACGTCCACAGCTTTCACCGGCTTCACCGCCGCTCAAAAACGAAGTCCTTGTATATGTAGTCGTACTAACTGTCAATAACTAACCAAAATCTCTGTAACTGGCCAAATACACACCCTAAAACCTCTAAATGTTTTCCCAATAAAAATATATATAGGGATAAAAATACACCAAGCCGGGTAGACTCAACGTAATCTCGACTTATTGTCTTAGAATCTAGATTATGTGAGACGTCAGGTATCCGGCGGTCAAGAGAAAAAGTCAATAGTTCCGCAATGCCGCCAACAGTTGATAGCACTTATTTCTTACACCTACGATGCGACGATTTGCAGCTGGTGAGCAAAGGCACACACGCTTAGTAGAATATAGGATATCCTCAACAAAGCGTGGAAATGGTAAACAAAATTGTTTGTAGTGGAATATATTGAACCGAGTATCCTAGCATGAACCGAAATCTTATTTGACAGAGAAGAGTAAAAAACGACGGATATCGGTAAAAACTAAACAAACAAATCCGAAGTATGAATTTTTAAGCCTCAGTGAATCGAAACCTTATGGAAGTCATCCGTTTTCCAATGGAAAAGGTGTGATTAAATTTTATGTCTTTTAATTAAGAGAGCGACCGAACATAACCGCATATTGATTTACTGATCTTACCGTTTTATTGCATGCAGGAAATATTGTGACTGAAATGCAATATTAATATCACCAAGGGGTGCTGCTAACAGCGAAAGCACAACATGGAAACGACTTTGTAGGAGATCGACACTTGGTGTTCTATTTAATAACATTTATATTTGTGTATCTGTAAAGAAAGAGCCACTGACTCCCTCGCATACAGCAAACATAATTGTTTACATTGGCAAACTGCTAACTTGGAGACAGTAAAACTAAATTATCGATAATCTGAAGGCTTTTTGATATTTTAATAAGTTGCTTGGGTGATCTTTGAGCGTTGTCATAAAGATACAGCGCTTTTAAATATTCAGTTAACATCTCAGTACTCGAGCTGCGACGAGAAACAGTAAGTTACACATGTGCCAGTTTTTTTTTAACACCTGCAGAGAACTGGCAAGAAAAAAATATAGAGAGATATGTTCACTTTTAACGACTCAGTCTGCGCCTTATAAATGCCACGTGCCAAGAGCGAGTAATAAAGGGTATCTATTGCCGCGACTATTAAAACTGATATCACGTGAAACTATATATACCAATCACAAATGAAGAATAAACGATTTTTTTAAGTGTGTCATCCAATACATTTCGACTTGGTAAAGAAATCTTTATCAAATAAATAAATGTATCAGAGTCTTGTAAGGTACTCAGCGGGAATATTCTTCATTTCCGAACTTCCCCAGTCATTCTCCTTCGGTTCGCTTGCTTTGTCTGATTTAACCAAATCTTCGGACGACAGAGTAACCGCGCGGCGAGAACCAACCGAGCTGTTGACTGGGGGACAAGGCTACTGGTTCCCCAGAAGGACGAATCAATCACAGGTTGCCAAGATCATTGCAAATATCTTTATCGTGATCAGTCGGTGAATCACTGTCATATCCCTACCATTATCACTTCACAAATAAACTATATAAATTTTACAGTATTAATCAAATACAATATAATTAATTTTTTAAAAGGAACCCATTCCGATCTGGCATTTCTGAACTATGACTCATGCAATGAGGAATTGGAGTCCAATGTTCACAAAATGTTTTATGGCATTATCATTTATATTTGACATAATTATAACTTATAGTTGACATAATTATCATTTATAGTGGACGGATAATTATGCATTTATGCAAGAGACGGACAGGATACAAGTCAGTCGCAAATTCAACAAATTAGTCAACAAAATTAAAACGAGTTTTACAAGTTCATACGTTTAAGAAAGGTTCTGAAGATAAAACTGAGTAATGAAGATAAAATTGAGTAATTACAACATACACAATGTCGGGGCTGGTACAGTTTTAACACTAAATAATTATGCGTGAACTTCCTTAAAATGAAACATATAGTAGCCTCATTCCCAGTCATCCTCCTTCGGTTTTTGTCCTACTGCCTGGCTACATAGCTCTTCAAAATGGCGGACGGCATCCATTAAGACATAGGTAACCGCGCCGCATTGAACCAACCGAGCAGCTGACTGGGTACGAGGCTAGATAAATAGTTGATGCAGCAGCAGCGTATATAGCTATCTGCCGCTCCAAGATTCTTTAGTTGTAAAAATGCTGATTATAATCAATGAAACACACAAGAAAGTTATGTAAACAAATTGGGTCACGCACGCTGAAGTTGTACAGAAGTCGACTTTATGTAAGAATTTATTCCAGAAAAACGTATATCCAATTTCTAAATCTTAGTACATATATACATATAAAAAATTTCAAACTCTATACATATATTTATTGGTATTTGATCTTTTCTATATAATTTATACATACAAATGTCCCTAAAGCTAGAACGAACTGATACTTTTCAATAAAATTTAAGTCATGCGCAGAACGCAACAGCGCTACATGGAGACGAGGTTAACAAGGTCTGTGTTTACGTCAATGCTTGGTCTCCCTCGACTGAAACTTCAAAAACTGAAATCTCCAAACGAAACCGCTATAAAATTCATTTTCCTTTACGTGTCTCAAATCTCCATGCACTTAAAGCACACAAAAAATATTGCGTGATAGGAGCATTTCCTTTCAGCGACTGACACTTTTCCGAACTCTCCGCCATGTTTACAAGACACAAAAACGCATAGCCTGGTTTTCATTCATAACTATAAGTACTGTTCATGAATGTGAAACGGCTTACTGAGTGATTTAAAAAGCCAACTCTTTTACGTGCCAGTGTCAAGCGCACATCATAGTATAGTTGTTTCTTGTCAAAAGTAAACTTGAGTAACGTTCTGTAAACCATTTGAGAAGAAAGAATCCATCTAACACAAAATGCTGAAAAGATTATAATCATTTAAACTAGGTAACCGAACATTTATTACGTGTTAGGAGGCCTCAATCAGTGCGTACTGTTTAACTTGGTCTGTAAAAGGCACCATCTCAAAAGAAGTCACGATTTCGGTAAAAATAACAGTCATGTTCGTACAACCTCTTTCAAAACCGACCAGTGACTTGTTACTAATGGAGGCCATATTGAAATTTTCGTTTATGCAAAGTCTTCTGGGATGGCGCCATATGATCAATATGGAATATCCTGACGAAATCGTATTGTTAAACTACCAAACCGTAACCAGCTCCAAGAATCCGATGTTCACAAGCTTGTTTGCCGTGTCGCAAGAAGCACTTCAAGGAGACTGGGACGACTCGTACTATTTTCCCTTTCAGTTCTAATGGAGTGACAAAATCGTAGCACACCCTGCATGACGTCACGCACGTTCCAGTCACGTGTCTGCAGACAGTCACGAACCTGGAACAACTGCGGTTGGATTAAGAACATAATTTAACAAGTAACAATGCAATGCAGACAAAAGTTTTGAAACGAAAAAAATTGACCACACTCACAAAACGTGCAAGTGCGAACAGAAAAGTTCAAGTCAACGTTAGATTTATGAAGTACTGGCAATTTACAAAATGGTGAGAATGTCATAATCAGCCAAATATATTTCGCAAAAAAATATTCGTACATTAAACAAAACATTTTATTGGCTTTAAGTTTCAAAGAGTTTGAAGGAGTAAAAAATCCATCAGGTTTTTGTGTGTTGAAAGTAAAAACAGGGACATCACGTCTTCTTCAAATGAAGTCAATTTATCGAAGTCTTTTCCAACCTCGTTCCAAGGCTCTTCCCTCTTCCGAGAGAAAGACCCTAGTTGGGTCTGGTCACGTGGCACCCACATTCTGGGCGGTAAAAATAAAATAAATGTGCCAATGCGTTTGTCTTGATGAAACAAAACAAGTTTCCCTCTATAGCGGGATAAATAAAAGGTGAAATTAATCTTAAGCACCCGTCTCACGTTTGTTTTATTTTGTTTACCACCCAGAATCTGGGTGGCCACGTGACCAGACCCAACCAGGGTCTTTCACTCGGGAGAGGGAAGAGCCTGGGGACGAGGTTGAGTCTTTTCTTGTTTCGATACATAAAACGTCCCAATCAGCAACAAAAAGTGCATCCTGAATATTCTTGAGGAATAAGAAATAAATTTATAGAGCTCTCCCCAAACACCAGGGAATATAGAAATAGTTTTTACTGTAGGACAAAAAGTTACTGGAATTCATTATCCGGAAACACTGTAGGTATTGCGGACTTACATGCATCTTATACAGTTTTAGAATATTTATTTTTTTTAATATTTACTTTTAATCGTAATAGTATTCTTATCAAGAATATTGCAAAAGACACATACCTGGGACACTCTCTTGTCACCAAATGTGTGGTACACAACGGCAGAACACCCAGCAACTGATGCTGCCACCCACTGTAAAAGGGCCTTCAGTTCAGGGTCCCCTCTAAACGCCCCGCAGCCCCAGTTGCCAGTGGCGAGGGGCCTGACAGCGCCTGCTCCGGAATGTAGACCGCAGTACACAGCTGCTATGGGAACGGAATACGACAGCACGTCCTTGCACAGGCCTTCAGTAAAGCTGTCAATATCCTGTGTTCTCTCAGCATCAACTCCTTTAGTCTCGGGGCAAGACAAATCCAGTAATGAACTGTTGACGTTTCTCTCGGCTTCGATGCTGTTTGCTGCTTCAACCAATCCTTCTATCATGATCTCTTGCGCAAAATTCTCAGAAACATTATTAAATTGTCTTGTTATCAGGGATTCATTTTCTCGACAGTCCCCCGTGTTTATTTTTTCATCGTCAACAACACAACTCAGATTTACCAAATTGTGATTTTTGTCAGAGGGCAATGGATCAATGGCACATTGGTTGAGTTCTATTTCCCTGAATTTACTAACATATTTACTTTTCTCACTGTCGTCGGCCAATTCAGAGATGCTATCGGTTGCAGTTGAAGTTGAAAAGACCTTGGTACGACTCTCGAGGTTAGTCGGCTTTTCTGAACTTTCTAATTCTGATCCCTCACTGTCTGGAATCAAACTCGACTCGTTATCAGCAACTGGAAAACCTAAAATTGCATCCTTGATTGCCGAATGTGCGACATTGGTGGCGAAATCCCCAACAGAGGTAACATCAAGGATGCAGTTGACTTGGTTTTCAATTTCGCTGCTTTGAATCACGTCAAACGTTTTTGTCAGGTCTTGCTTTACAAAAGTTTTTAAATTCACATCATCTCGGGCAACCGAATGCTGTCTTCCGGCTTTCTGTGCGCTCACAAGTGTTGTCAATTCTTCAACAAACTCTGATACTTTACATCCATTTCCAGAGCTTCCCCGTGTCGCAAGAGGTGCAGCCTGTCCTGGTTCAGCACTGTCACCGCGCATCTTCTGTGACAAATAGGATATGAAGTACTCACCATTTTTGACCGGAGACCCGAGGTCTTGAGGGCTCTTCTGAAATGTTTCCATGGTAACCGATGCCATTTGAACTGGATTCGAAGCTACAGCAGCAATTGCGTTGGCTAGGGACGTCGAAAGCTTGACGCACTTCAGAAGTGACTCCGAGAGTGAGTTAGCAAAACTGCTAGTACTCAGGATGGCTGCCGCGTCCACTGCTGGAGTTGACGGGGGTGTACCAGGCACAGTAGGAGTCTGGATACCACTGTAATCCAACGCAAGAACGCGATCCTGGCCAGTTGCAAGAGCAGGCGAGGAAGGTGGGGTACAAGGGACAAGCGGAGTCGCCGTGCCACTACTGTTGGCCCAGTTCATGCATTTGGGAAGGAGTGAAGGACGGATTACGGTTTCAGAATAAACCTTAACTTTGTGTGGCGTCCCTCCGAACAACTCTTCTATAGACCTGCAAAGACAACAAAAACAAACAACAGCATTTTATTACAAATTATTACAAGACACTGTAGGTAATTAAGTGAAAACGTTTGAGGAACACAGCTACTTGAAAATAGCAAAGGCTAATCGAGTCAAGTAACTGAGGTCGGATGGATTGCAAATGTGATTTAAAATTCAAGGACAGAAACAGCTGCTAAGAAGCACTCGTTAACATAATGATGATGATGATGATAATAATAATCATAGTGGTAGTGATGTTGACAATAATAAATGG